>CCAG010009134.1:0-55728 GCA_001077435.1 Glossina morsitans morsitans | reverse complement strand
GATCAACAAAATTGTAGCATTTTCGTAACACGTATGTTTACTGCTACCCTTTGTCGGAAAACACTTGACGTATGTTAGCGAATAATCACAGAATTAGTGACAGGCGTATGCGTGTTTTTCCTTGTAGCAGACGCAAGATAAAAACTAATCACCACCATCTACGTAAATGATGAATTTTGACTTATGTTAGCCTATTTTGGCTACCGGATCAAATCACTATTGTATTCGCCATAATACTGGGTACAAGAAGTGACAACAATAATTCTCGTTATATCGAATATGAGAAATATTTTTTTTCTAAGTTAGTAGAACTGTGATAGACATCTGCGTCAAGTTTCCCATCATATACGTTTTTAGTGTTTTAGATGCGTTTGGCTTTATGCGGTACGAAAAATATTTTTTCCGATTTTTACAATGTGTGTGAGGATGCTTTACACCCATGACCGGCCAACCAAGCGAATATCGTGAGGTAAGGTGAGCTAAGACCGAAAAGGAACACGCCCAACTTGCTCAAAAATCAAAATGATGTTAACAGTTGTCTTCGATTATCGTGGCGTTGAGCTTTATGAATACCTTCCACCGAGCCAAACCGTTAACCGTTAAAGAATATTGTTCGAGTTTGAGAATTACATTGAAGGAAACGAAAGAGATTTGAAATAATAAATAGATAAAAAAAAAGGACAATTGATGTACACAGTGACATATGCAGTTCTTCTTGCTGCAAGCCGTTCAAAAACTTCGTAGCTTAATCAGTGTTACTTCCCTGTGACGAGTGATTCGGTCCAGTTGTACGTTGTGTTGTTCTTTTGCTTTTTAGCAAAAGATTTTACTTCACTAGGTTTATGTGCCTTTGCAGTCTTTTAGTCGCAATTCACGATGGAAATCGTAACTCTTCACAATCGCTGTAGGTGTGATTGTTAATTTAGCATTCGCTGCGATATTCTTATTAATTTTCACGTATTAAATTGGCCTGTAACTCTTTAAATAAAATATCACACGCTAAGGCTATAAATGCTTCAATTAAAGTGACTGTAATGTTAAATTAAGTCCAGTGTAGGAAGTGTAAATATATATATATACATGTATGTATAAAAATCGTTTTTTCCCTTTTTTTATTTGCTGTAAGACAAACTACGAAATTTTTACACGACCTGATATCTCTCAGTGCATTAAGCTTGAAAATCAGCTAATTCGCTCCATAGCTTTGTCTCTGTTTCCTAAAAAAAACTAAAAAGAAAAATCAATGATTAAAAATCTATTACGCGCGTTTTACGTGTATTTTCATGTTTTAGATGCAAAAACCTTATCAGAGGGTCAAATACTTTTTATATATAATATTCGTGTACATTTGACGGGATGAGTCAAGTTTATCATAAATCAATTTCGAGAGATAAAAATGTACACACATATGTATACCGACATTCGGATCTAGCTAATGACGATGGAAATACTATTTTACGTGCAAGACTCTCTTGCACTCTTCTTGCTATTAATCTTTTTCTAATATTAGGTAAATATTCTAACTTCTGTCCGAACATGTTTTTATTAATTTTTCATCTTCTGAACAGATGTGCTCTTTTCTGGAGCTCAAGATTTTCTCGATTACCTAATATGAAGTTAATGAATGGTGTAGGTTTCAATTCTCCATGCATAACATCCTTTTTTATTTTCTTTATAAAATCTGTGCAAATTCTTAGTTTCGATTCTTGCCTGTCTCGCCCTCCTTCTTGTGTTCGTTTCATGTTCGTTTATATGTAAAAATGTTCAATAAAGTTGTTGTATGCCATCAACATATTAAATGGAATTGGCCGGCTTCCAAATTGGATGCATTCAAGCAACTCCTTCAAATCATTTGTTTTTGCATTTCTTTCTCTCTCTCTCTCTCTCTCTCTCTCTCTCTCTCCCTCTCTATAGGCATATATAACTAATCGTATTCAAGTATTTTAAGTAAATTCTTCTTTTTTTATTTTAATGCAAAATGCCCGAAATTTCGTTCCTCATTCTACCCAGAACATTGAATTTTGGCATTTATACTCACTTATCTGGCACATCTATCTATCTATCCATCTGCATATATACTGTGTGCATAGTGTGTAGTTTAAACAAATGCCACCATATTTACCATTTCATTTATTCATTGTAATAAAGCTGTAGATGTGAAGGTATGTGAATGGTCGCGATGTACGCTTGGACATGTGCAACATGAATACGATAAGATAGCTAAGGGCGATTTCAAAAGAGTTAAATCAACAAACCGGAAAATGGTGTAAACAGTTTCGCTACATCCTGATTTAACTCATGTTGAAAATTAAATGCAGATTTTTTTTTCTCTTCTTTTTTTTCTGTTTCAGTGTCCATGCTTAGCTGCAAATGCTTGCATACATATCATTAATGATAGTGACAAAAAAAAAAAGAAAAGAAAAAATACATTGTTGGAACGTTCAGTTGGAATACTCAGGGTCATTGCCTTTAGCTGTGCTTGTGTTTGCTTAATATTTGTTTATATTGGACAGTCGGATAGAACGTTAAACCCAGCGATAAGGAGAGCGTTAGTTGATGTATTTATGCGATTGGCATTTATATAAATTTTCACCTACTGAAGGTGAAGTGCTTCTTAGATTGCCGAATTCATTGCGACAACTAATGAAAAAAATGCAATATTTTATGCCGGCTACAATTAAAAATATATTCCGAAGTAAGGAAGTACGTAAGTTTGTTTACCAAGACTGCATATTTATATCTTCCATCGCTGATACTGTATAGAACGTCACAAGTTCAGGTGGACATATGTAAAAGGACATAAGATAGATTGAACTTCCATTATACCGAACGATTCAGAATCCATCTCCCGAATAAAGTTAAGCTCCGTTTGTCTGCCCGACTGTCTGAGACGTGGCAAACATTTTCATGAAATTTGAAATAGTGACATGTTTTGGCCTAAAAAAGGATCCTATGGAAAATTGATTGGAACGATCATTCCGCAAATAGGTCTGCTTTGTGCAGACTTCCAATTTCAATATTTCTCGGTAAAAATCGGAATTTATAGGAAAAATTTGAATTAGTTAGGATAAGTTTTTCAAACTTCTCCTCTGTAAACGTTCCCATGAAGAGTAAACCTTTTCACTTCAGCAAGACCCTATATTTCGAAGTGAATCTATTATTGTAATTTGACCCGTAAATCAATTATACACACGTAGATCTATTTTTGGAACCCTATCCCTTACAAGGTTTTTCATGAAAAGTAAGCCTTTATAACAAAGGCACTTTATAACGGAAAAGTCTGTCATCAGCTCCTGCAGTGAACGGGTATGTCGATCTCTGCCACAACACAGTAACAAAACGAACAAATTTATAACTGTAAAAACTTCTAATATAAGCAAAGCTGACTGCTGACAATCGAATGAAAGCAATGATGATGATGATGATGATGATGATAGCGATGATAGCGATGTAAGCTGCCAAGTGAATGTTTCGACTATGTTTAATGAACGTCAGCAAACTAAACCACCAAAAATATTTAAAAACAAAAGACAACAACTATTTAACTGCATTAAAGAATAATAACAACAACAACAACAACAATAGTACATCCAAGAATTGGTAACTGAGGAATAATAGGATCTTTGGCAATAAAATTAACTTTGCTACCCTTGGACAACGTCATTTCACGATTTGACACCCCTTTCCCATTACTACTATTATTCATGTATAGATAGGCATGAAGAGAGACTAATGGACTAATATCGTTTATTAGACTAAGGCTGAGATTAGCACAAGGGTAGAATATCTAGTATCTGATATTTCAAAATGAAAACTATTAACTGCTATCCTGCGTTGACGTGACACAAGTTTGGCAAGCACTAAGGCAGCGAATCATCAGGCGTGGATACTTTACGATATCATTTAAGTACGTAGGTAAAACGGCCTTTGTTGTTTACTTTCCCCCGAATTCGTCTTGTCTATGCATAACGGCAAAGAAAACTCATACGAATGATTTAACTATTTATTTAAAAAACTTAAACTTATAAATTCAAAACTAGACTTGTATTGTAGTAGTTGACGTTAGTGGAACTTAAGGTTAAAATTAAAATTAAGAATCCATATGTTTTCAGACTTTTTACTTAATTGAAATGAAATGAAATGAAATGAAATGAAATGGAAGAAAATGAACTTTGTTTGCGTATGAAAAATAATATGGCCACCAAAAAAAGATTTTGTTCATGATTTACAGCAAAATGCTTAAAATTAAATTAAAAGGATACAGATTAAGAATGGATGTTAGCCTAAATGCAGTAACAGAGTATTCATTCATTCCTTCTAAATATTTACACACACAACATTAAAAAAAAAATTAAGAATTAAACCGTTTTAGAATATTACTCAATGACTACAAACATTCTTCGGTTTCTTCTAAAGCAACAGCGACCTGCGATGGTAATTCGATTTCCAGTAATTTAGTAAAAGTTTCGGCATCTTCTTCATCAAGATTATCTTTACCGCAATTGCGCTCTTGCATCTCAATATCGAGAGTGCCGTGTTGTCTTTGAAAAGAGATTAAAAAAATTGTCACCGAGACAATGATGAATAGAAACGCGGTACCCGAACTTAAAATGATTATAACAGTCGATCGGCTGGTACCGTCATTGATACTAACCGGTAAAGCTTTACCAATACCCGATGATGTTTCAGCCGCTAAATTATTATTAAACGTCTGGCCAGCATCATGTGGTGGATAAGTTTCAAATAAAGTGGCAGTGCGCTGATTAATCGCTGTGTTAATGGATCGTGACCCTTTGGCAGTCCTGGACGAATATTCAATGTCTAAACTATTTTCGGTTGTACTGCGGATATCATGAGTGAATAGATTTATACCCAAAGGTGTCACAGCCATATGTGCATTAATTAAGACATTCTCAGTAGAATGTGGACTCAAATATTCTGTAGTGGGCAACCAAAAGCTGTCTTTCTCATCTCCTTCCTGCTTTATATTAAACTCATCTTGGACTCGTAAATGCTCATCTTGTAAAGAATTTGCTTTTTCGTTATCTTGCTCGAGTTGAGAACTTTCATCCTGAGAAAGACTTTCCGGTTCTTCCGACTTCAAATAGATTTGACTTTCAGTTAAAGTTTCTTGTTCTTTTTCGTTTTCTTCATATTCAGGGGGAATCGCTGTTACCTCCTCAGTCCTTCCGTTGATGACTTCTTCCGAAGCCAGTTTCTCATCAGAGTTTAATGCTTCGTTAGTTGGCCATATCAGTATTTGATTATCGGTCTCATTGCTTTTGTGAATTTCAATTTTTTCTGTACTCAGCACATGTGACTGATCGTCTGAATTGCTTTCCAAATTGTTTTGTGAACTATCGCTAAGGTCTTCAAAATCTTTAATATTTTTCTGGTTCTTCTTATTGAAGCTGTCTGCTTCCTCTGGCCATGGCGCAAATTTATTGTACGAATCTTCGCCAACACCGGATCCCCATTCGACTTCATTGACATTTTTTTTCACTTCTTCTTGTGATTTTTCCTCTACACTTTCTTGTGCTTTGATTTTTCCCGTTACAAATTCAAGATCGTTTGGTTCAACTGGATTGGCGTAGTTTCCATTGTCTTCTTTCTCCTCCAGAGGTAACGTTGTCTCAGCTATTTCTGGCTGCATTTCCAAGATATCTCTCATATCTAAAACTTTCTTAATAACTATGTGTTCCGTTTGCTCTGTTGTCAATGTTGTTGCCTCTTCCAGTTCTTGTTGCACAGAAGCTGCTTCTTCTCGCTCCAAATTTAAAAGATTTTGTTGCTCGTCTGGTTCAGGCAAGGATGAAGTTAACGATTCCTCTAACACTACAGAGAGGGAGTCATTTTCCTCTAAGTTCGATTTTTTTCCTCTAAATGTTCCAACTCAACCATGTCCGCGATATGAGTAG
This sequence comes from Glossina morsitans morsitans, assembly GCA_001077435.1. NCBI lineage: Eukaryota > Metazoa > Arthropoda > Insecta > Diptera > Glossinidae > Glossina > Glossina morsitans. Next base: position 49,810 of record CCAG010009134.1, on the reverse strand, counting down.
TTTTGTCCATTTTAATTTCGCTGCTATTCTCTGCGATTTGCAAGTAAATGTCTGACCTTAAGCCTGAGCCCTCGACTTCTTCATCATTTTCTCCTTTATAGGGTTTTATGTCATTATTTTTACTTTGTTCAGTGTTGCTTTCATAATCATTGAGATTCTTTCTTACTTCTTCCAATAAGTTAAACTCTGCAGTGTTTTGCATGGTATTCACTTGTACGCGTTGTTCGCGTTGTTCGCGTTCGTGATCCTGCCCTAAATTTGGATTTCTAATTTCTCTGGCATTTTCGAGGGCCTTAAGAGATTCTTTTTCCATTTGTGAAGAAAGCTCCTGTGTTAAGATATTCTTCATTGCTGGCTGTGGCTTTATTCGGTTATGATCTACGAAGAAAGAAATTTGTTAAAGATGCTGCTACTGTTCTTTTGATAAAATATACCGAGAAATATTACCTGATTCGGTTTCAAAACTTCGGTTTTTCTCTCTACGCCATTTAAAGGTATTTTCATCTAAAATTTTGGGATCTATACGCAAGTCCTCTTTTAAAATCTCTCGTATTTCTGGTTCTGGTATATCTTTTAATATTTCCAAAACAGGCGATGGCTCCAAGTGCTGCTCCATTTCGATTTCATTTTTTACGGAATTTCTTATAGACTCCTCCAGGTTTTCCGTGAAACCTACGTATGTGTCCATGTGTGAGTTATTAAAATCTGACGATTTCTTGTTTCCTGGACGTTCTTCCAATATGCTAAAAATATCATTATCAACGTCATTGGCATTCTCCGATGTTTGATTTATATTCTCAGAGTAATTTTCTTCAACAAGTGGTGGTGGCATTGCGTTCACCGCCTGATCTTTATCTTCGTTAGGTTCGTTTCCATTAAAGGTTCGCGTATCGGCAAAATCTCCATTTAACACCAACGTTATCTCATTTACAGAGTTTTCTTTACTGATCGCATGCTCTTCCGTTTCAATTTTGACTTGTCCCTCGATATGCGTTTCGTTATTAATAGCATTTGTAGCGTTCGCTTCTGGTTGTTGCTCTTGCTTTGATATGATGAATATGTTGTCGTTATTCGTTTGAATGGTGGTGATATCGACTACATTTGCCGTAGTACACTCTTCAAACGGAGAAGTATTGAATGCCGTTGTTAATGTTGTTGCCTCTTCAGCTAATGAAAAATTATCTTAAAATAAAAATTAAACAAAAATTATCGTACATTTATTTAAATGTAGTTCAAATTGTTAAACGCTTGACCAATATATATATAAAAAGCAGAGATTATAAATGTTATATGCGGAAAAATTTCGCAATCAATTTAATATATAATTTTCTCCAGGAATATTCACTTGTTAACTTGTGCAATTTTACGCAAACTGTAGGGGACATACTGTAAAGTATTCGGTAAATGTTTTTATTAAATACACGTTGGACAGCGTAAAGTAAAAATATTCTTGATTAGGGTGAATAGCCGGAATGGGCCCAGCATTGTCTGTCTGTCGGTCCGGCTAAGTCAAGAATGCATTCACAAAACTTGGTCTAGAAAAACAGACGTCATCGCAAATTATTCTTTTCGTGTTAAGACTGCAAACTTAATAAAAGTGAACTATGGCTCCATTTACACAAGCAGTTATCGTGAAAAAGAAAAAAAAAACAAATCCGTAAATATAACTTAGTGCCCTCAGTTTAAATTATCTTCTTGTGTTAAAATATTTCTGCCTTTAAACAAATAGTATTAAAAGGGCGGTAAAACCATTTAAAGTCAAGTACATTGTCTGTTTTAAAAACATCCCGATTGGTCCAAGCTATATATCCTAATGACAATATTTAGTTTGAAAATTGATGTTTTGCTCTTTTTTAAACTGCAACCATAATTTTCAAAAAGGTGTTGTAGTGTAAAAGTTTCACAGTACGATGACCTAAACCGGCACAAGCATAACAAACCAGGAGGAAACCAAAGACTACACACTAGAACATATGAAAAAAAAGAAGGAAAGAGGAAATAATAGAAATTGGCCATCATTACATGATCGAGTGATGATAATACTAAGGTCTAGCGTTCAATAAGCCGATCGTGAAATGTTCCTAAATGAATTCTAAATCGCCCTGAGTTGTCGATAGTAAAACAGTGCTAGCGTGACAAGGAACGGTGGCAAACGGATGAGTACAACTTTTCACGCTAAACTCTTATCCCGCGCATCCACAAGAAATAAATATTTAATATGTAATGGGATTTGGTCCTTCTTTGTAATAAGAAAACCAAGTTCGTTATTCTTCGAGGGAAGAAATTGTTTGGCCATTTGCGTCAGTTTTGAGGAATCTACGTTCTCTACGATTAAATCCTTTCGCTTATTCTATGTCTATTTATTTATTTTTTTATGCAACTATCTATTGACGCTTATGTAACCCCGAAGCCATTACTGCCTATTATAGTAGATGCCAATGTCTACCATAGTGTATGTGAAACAACTTTAAGATTGCAACCGCTAATAAACATTCAAGGGTGTTACGGTTTCGTCTTGTATGGGTTAGCGCGAAATGTTTTCATTTCATTGCATCTATTTGCGTGTAAGAGGGATTTCGTAATATCTTAGAGGAGTTCAAGTGTATGTACTTGTACATGATAAAACTTAACGCAAAGACATATGTTTTGTTTGTTTGCATTTAATGCGCAGATAATTTGTTCGTATAAAGTAAAGCAGAAAATTTTATTTATACATTAAAACATAAAATGATCTTTGTTAACTTTGCTTGGGACATATTCAGTGAAGTGAAACAATGTTTTTCCTTCCCTCAATCGTTATACTAAAATCGATCTAATCATGTCTTTCATTATTGGCTTCGTCTTAGCCGAATGCTAAGCGGACAAAAGTGCCAAAAAAAAAAAAAAATTAATTAATTGTCTCCTTTTTTACCGCCTTCGCTAGCATTCATGCCAAACATTGATTGAACACCAGATCGTGTTCCCTTTGTAAAGTCCGTAATTCATTACCAATCTTCCGTAAATTTAGAAACAACAAAATACGATACGAAATGAAAGATGAAAGTCCTCAGAGATTTCACGCTCTCTTATCAAAACCCATATCCTACCATACATTTCGCTACAAACGATCACCTATTTTTATCAAAGACTTAAATACATCTACACTTTCACAAGTGTATTGACCTCAACCGAGTAGGATCTTCGGTTGACTACGTGGCAGTGTAAGTGAGAAAGTATTCTTTTAAGTAATTTTTCAAAAATTTTCTCATTTCTTGTTCGTTGGGTTAGTTAGCTGTAGTTCGGTTTCATTTGTATCTCTTTTGTTCTATGTCATCCATAAGCATATCTATAATGCGAAGAGTTTTTCTTCACATTTCTTCTTTGTTTCGTATTTATTTTCTTTTTCTATTGAATTCTACTGAATTTATTATTATTGTTGTTGCTTACACGCATGGCTTGTGTGAAAATGTATGTGTTGTTCTTTTTGAAACATTGTCTATCGTCTTTGAAATCGTTTCCAGGATATAATGCAGAAAACTCGTAAATATTCATGAATTGTTAAACAATGTCGGCATCTGTTATGTCGATTTATCCATCGATTGTGATGGTAGACTCATTTTATCATTGCATTTGCAACGGATGGAGAATGGTTATGTGTTCACAATCCGAGAGTGATGCTATAGTTTCCTTGTCATTAGGTTTGTGTAGACAGCTTGTAAAGGCCGATTATCATGGAATTTTAAACAGATTTCGCTTGTCTGACTTTATATTTGATAAAGGAGTCAAGAGATGTGAAATTAAAGATCGGAAATTAAAGGAATCGTAAGTAAACAAGTAAATAACTTAAGGGATTGAGCCATATACTAAACTGTGCCTCTTTCGTCCGTAGCTCTTGTGCTGATCATGAACATAATTACATACACGTGCATGTACATATATATTTATTTTCTTCTTTGGCATATTTCGTTTGAAGTTTAGCGCTATCTAAATATAGTGGTCCTACATCTACATGTTATCCTACGCAGTTATTGAGTCATGTGTAGGATAGATCGTTTGAAGATTCGTAGCATCTGAACACCATTCAAAGGAAATGTGTGCGCATATCATGATATTCCATTCCGAACATTACACGTAACAGTTGTTCTAGTGACCCTACAGGTGGAATTCAGATTTTTCAAATTCCATTTTTCGTTACAAAAGCAAATTTAACGAAAATGCTAAGCCAACTAACTGTAAATTGTAAGCTAATGTGCATCTCACGAGCTTATCGACTGATATGCTATATATATTTTTCCTCTACTATATAGCTCTCATAGTAATAAGAATAATTTAAAATCAGGATCAAACGGAATTTCAAGAAAACAATATGTCTTTAGTGTTGTAGTTGGGTGTTAAGCATCAAACGATTCGACTTAGATCAAATATAGTATATATTTCGTATGAGGAGAGGTGATAGAAAGTGAAATTTTTATTGTTTTTTCTGTTTCATTGAAAAGTAAAACAAATTCCAGCAATTATTTTATTTATGTACTCTTATTAATTATTAATAAGCAAAAGTTGCAACCAGAAGTGGTCGCGTAAAGAGAGTTTTTACTTTTCAAGTTTTTGCGGATTAGTGTTGGGAAAAGAAATTAGAAAGCTTTAATGAGCTCAGAAATAATGGTAGATGCTAACCATAAAAACACCAAGCACTGCGAAGACTTGTTTACTCCCTATACCGATTGTGGATAAACGGTATATAAAATTTTTGCGCGTAAGTGCAGAACACAAAAGAACTTTAAACGTGCTCCCCTTTTATCCTGTACCGACCTAGTTAGACCCATTTCCTGACTCGATTTCAGCTTGTCCAACTGTCCGTCTAATGTCTGCCCATGTGTTTGTATGTTCAATCTACAGGTAAGAGAGTTAACATATTTCATCCAAATTTACTACACACGCATGTCCTGGCCCAAGCACAAAGGCTATTGAAAATGGAAAGGATCAGGCAATTTTTAGTCTTCATTCTCTACATAAACGCATATAAGAAAAAGGCCTTCACATAAAAAAAAAAAAATTGCACTTTAGAACATTTCCCGATCAAAACCGGCCGAGGAAAGAATTTTGATATACTAAATAAATGCAGAAAATTTAGAGCGAATGGGACCATTTTTGGAACTACCTCTCATAAAAACATTCGTACAAAAAGTAAGGTTCTAGACGGCAAAAAATGTATCTTTTTAATATTCCAAGGTGAACATTTATCCAAATAAAATAATTTGATTACAGGGTAACAATACAAAATTGGACCATGTAAGTCTATTTTCAGCAACGCCATGCCATATAAAGATTCATCTGAAGAGTAAACCTTTACATAGAAAGAAGTCTAATTTGTAACATTTTTTTTTTTTTAAATAACGTTAGTTCTAGTCTTTGGATCACCTCTCTTATAGGGACTCACAAAAAAGAATGCTTTCACATACAAAAATAAATGATGAATTTTATTATAAAAATACGCGGTGAAAGGTGTTTAATAATCGAGCTCGTCTGACTATAATTTTTCCACTTGCTTTTACCCAAGAAAGCAGAGCAACTACACTAATAGCATATATGAGAAGATGATAAGAAAATTTCTCGGCAGCTAAGTTGTACATAGCATAAGAAAATAGCAGGTTTTCCGTAAGATTAAATGTAAATAACATATATATGAGAATAAGTACTTTAAAGACTTCATTTGGTTTTGTAAATGGTCGTAAAAGAAATAATGGCTGCAATGAAAAAATGCGAAAAAATTCAAGGATAAGTCGAGGATTTTTATTTTTTTTTTGTTATTAAACAGAGATACATATTAGCACACGCGAAACGCTGAAATCGCTGTTGCGTAAGCAACGGCACTTTCCAATCAAACCAACTGGCGTTAAAGCCAAATTCAACACGTGTTATTGCAACAAATGCAACAAGCAGCACACAGCCATAACGCGTGTGCAGAGAAATAGTAAACTGGAGATGACGATATACAGCTGTTTTGTAAACGCTTGTATCAAATCGCATTCGATTTCCTGGATATGCAGTTGGTTTGCAGTTGTTTTGCAGTCACTTGCATCAGGCCGCTTGGCCTGAGAGGCGCCAAAGATGCATTAACAACGCCGCGACACCGATAATCCAATGTGTTCGGTTAGGAGATAAAAAGAGACGATAAAAAGAAACGTACGCTGCGATAAAATACTTAAAAAATAAGACATAGCAGGGAGCACGGGCAAACGACCCAGTTTTTCTTGCGTAAATCCCATTACTCGCCGTTTGAGGCATAAAAAGAAGATCAATTTTCGTGAAGATTTCTTTTCGTAGACTAAGAAAACTTGGAGCTAGAAGAAGAAGAAATCAATTGGTTTAGTTAAATTAATCGAAGAAAAGTAGTACGTGTGGTGTGTAAGGCTTCCAGTTTGAGATACTAATTAGAAATAACAAATAAAGCCTAAGCCTACTGTTTTCTTTTCTTTTCTTTTAATCATCACTTTCCATATTTCCAAGTTAACAGCTTAAGAAATATTGAAGAACTTTCTTTCTTGCTTTAAAATCCCACTCTCTTCTACTCGTTTTTGGTTTTTGCGAGTAATACAAAGCAAGATAATGTAAGACGACATGACCCTACAAGAATAAAACGTTTAATATGTAATTCGTTTTAATTAAGATATCTGTACTCGTAACCAAATTGTTTCGATGTTAAGCGGGGATGGTACAATTCTTCTATAATAGGATCCGAATTTTCAATAACTTTTAAAGAGTTTTTCAAATTTTCTGAATAAAAATCTGATTAGCTTGCGTTCAAAAGGATTTTCTTTTAACTTTTCTGAACTTTCGTCGATGTTTTCGTGTTGAAAGCTCGCAGAAATCTTTTCACGATTATGATCGACTAAACCGCCATATGCTCTAGTAGTCGTGGCTGTAAATTGAACGAACTGTTAACCTGCGGATATATCGGCTCACTTGTAGTTTCACTGAAGTTAGAGATAGTTGCCTCCTGCACCCTCTGTCTGCGTTTCAGAATGTCATTAGATGTGAACGTCATCAAGATGTGAACGTATGGAACAGAAAGCATTTTTACGCGAAAGATCTAAAAAACGTAGGAATTGCATCAATGCGAGTTCTTCCTACTGTCACGATAATTGAAGAGAAAGCCCATTAAACAAAGTTGAAATAGAACGGAGAAGCGTTCGTTCCGCGGGTGATTGCTTTTATTGGTATGCTTTAGTTATTGGGTATAAAATCTGTAAAAATTCTCTTTAGTTTCAATTAGTTCGGAAAAAAATATTCTAGAGAGAGTAAAAAAGAGCAGAATGTCTTCTTGAGTTTTTAAAAAATAATCCAAGAAATTTAAAGATAAATTTGCTTTCACTAAGAGAATCTCCGCAGACTTGTCTACTTAGGAATATGGACAGACGAAATGATTGAGTATTTCTGTACCAATATCACAATTGAAGTTAATATCAAGGAAACTAATATCCCTTGGCAACTTACTAGAAACTAATGAAAATTCTGTTTTGATCGAGCTGTGTTTTGAATTGTGCTCTTAGCCATAAGTTAAATTCCGTTTATTCCGTACGCAATATTCAATAAAAACAACAGATAAAAGATTGGTCAGTAGCAATGGTCCTGATGGAGCGAAATCGTTTGTTTGTTTTTCCCACACTATGAATTTTAATACTTATTGCAATCAAACAAAAGAGAAGAAGCATCATATTTACATTATATATATGTACATACATTATATCTAGTGATCCTGTAAAAAGACTGAAGTTCATCATATATTTTCTCTGTATAATATATATACAATATACATACATAGAGGTGCATACACACACACATAATCATATATATGTATTCTATATCTAGTGGTCCTCTAAAAAGACCGAAGTTCACCGAAGTTCGGAAGAACTTTGATCTTGTTAAAGGACAACTGGACATACATACATCGATGCAAACAATCGTACAATAATGAGGAACAAATTTGAAACTGTGACATGCAACAAATACACTTCACTTAATATTTTCTTTTTTAATTTTTGTTGTTGTTATTTTACTTGTTTGCTTACATATATCTATCGCCTTTAACCATTTTAAGCAATTCTATAGAGATTGTTGTTGTTGTTGTTGCTTTCTTACACAAGTTTTTAGAAGCGTAAAAAACTAACTACTGGTTAGCTTTTGTGCCTGTCCGTCTCTTTGTCTGTCTGTCTGTCTGTCTGTCTTTTTGTCTATGTATAGCAGTGTTTGTCTGACTGCGTTCGTGTGTCTGCGTCTCTTTTTTTTTTTCTTACTTACAAGGTAAAATCAAGACGGCCAATAACATAATAACGAATATTATATGTTGTTGATGTTGTGGTTGTTTAGGCTGAAACCCGGCAAACCTGTTGCATCTTTGTTTTGCAAAAGGTTTATATTTGCAGCTGCTAGCCATTATTTTTGCCATTTGTTCTTCCTTCAATAAATGGAATTGTTGTTTCTTGTGCTGCCGCGGCTGCTGCTGCTGCTGCTGCTGCTGTTATTAATATTAATGACGGTGATAGTGATGATGACGATGATGCGGTTGTTAATGTTGATTGTGCGTTTGGTTTATAGTTGCGCACACAGCTATTGTTGATGTTCCCGAAGAACCTTGCTTAACAGTTAGATTTTATGGATGCCATCCAAGACCAGTCAGTCAGTCAGTCTTTGGTTTTCAATACCTATATACATATATTTCGTTTCGATTTATGTACGTAAGCATATGCATATGGACGGATATATATATATATATATATATACGTACATATAGATATATATATATATGTGTACGTAAACGTATAACACCTGTTTGTGGCAGTGATATTATTAATTGCAGCGTTTGTTATTTCAAGTTTTTTTTTTATTTTATATCTTCTTTCACTTGTGTTGTCTTAAAAGCATTTGAATTTTCACTTTAAACATTAGAATTTCTATGAAGTTTTAATATTTTAGAAAATTTTTATGCAACGCACGTTTGCTTGCGTTAAGGTCTAAGTGCAATTAAAACGACAAACGGATATCACGGAATGAAAACACTTTCATTTTTTCTTTTTTGCTATTTTTCTATTTTACAATTTCTTTCATTTTTTCTTTATGGTCTTTTCTTCTTTACCATGTATTCGCATGTGCAGTAATGTGATCCTATTCACTAGAAAAAAACCAAATTATGTTGCAAATGTTTACATATCAGATATGCTTTCTTCTTGTTGCTGTTTGCATATGTTGTAATACAATGTTTACAAAAGATTGTATTTTTAATTTTTTTTTTTTTGTTTTTTTTGAATTTAGGATCTTTTTAGCAACCGTGACCGTACGATGTCATGTGTTCACTGTCGTTACTTATTCAGAACTGATTGGAGATCTTCGTTTACTTTGCTTCCTTCATTCAAGAACTGCCACCACACACGTCCAGCATATAAACATTGATCGGCTTTTTGTTATTGTTTTTGTTTCTGTGTCTTTTTTCGTTTTATTTTTCTTTCGAACGATTCTCTCCTCAAAACTTTTTACTCTCTCCCGATTTATATTCATTACGTTTACTCCGGTATTTACCCATCATTATGTTTACAGTCCAGAGGCAAAGTTAAATGCTCGCCTGCATTTTCTCCATGTTCGCGCGCGCGTGTGTGTGTGTGTGTGTGTGTGTATATGTACCTCTATGATTACGATCCTATAGATATTATTGTGTGTTCCCTAGAAATCCATCATTATTGCTGTGTTAAAGTTGCTATTATTATTGTTTTTGTAATTGCCTTACGGATAAGAATAGGAGCGCTTCTACTTTGTTGTTTAACAAACGATAAGTACCTACTGGTTCTCTACTACACGTACATAAATCCAATCGCTAAGTATTTTATAAGGCAAACGAAAAATATTAGTAAGACAAAAGTATTAAAATTTGAAAAAAGAAATTTAGAAATTATTTGTTTAAAATTTCCGGTGACGAATGGATGGATGATCGCGAATGTTTGAAAAGATATTTTTTAAGGCATTTAACCGACTAAGTGTTCGAGCATATATGCTTTCAAAGGGTAATATTATTGTTATTATTTTTACTGTTGTAATTTATTTAGATCAAAGAAATAAATCCTTAAATTTAAAAAAAAAGAAACTGATCGGCAATGAGCAACTAACTCTATAGCCTCTCCTTCTTTTCTTAAAAGGTAGAGTAGCTGCTTAGTCTAGATATGATATGTTAATCAAGGTACACATTTTATTGATATTACGTTCTCCGGATATGAGTGGAAAGCGAGCCTTTGCTTAATGTAAACGTCTTTGGCATTCACAAAATATATATTTAATCGTAAGGACGTTGTTCACATTTGCATTTCAAGTGACAGTTTCGGCTCCTCCTGCACAAAACCCTGATTATCCTAAGCAAAATTACGTATCTTGACTGTCTAGAATTGGTATACGATATAAATCGTCCAAAAGAACGTATACGAAATGGACGATAGGTGCAAAAAAAATGAAACAATAGAAAAAAAAGTAAACAAAACAGAGAAAAAAATAGGATAAGTGTTTTAAGTACACCTAAGAAATTTTTTGGCGGCTTTTGCCTTTCCCTACCTCCTTGCATGGTTCTCTAGTCCTAAGGCGAATGCCATGCTTTGCTATGATTTCGAAATAGCCCGTCTATAAGCTCAAATAATCCTCTATTACTTTGTGAAAGCAGAAAATTCTCAACACGTTCTGCATACCGGATTATCACGATATTTTTATCTTTTCCCTACCAATTAACGCCGAAGTTGATCGCTATTAAATCTCAAATTATTATGCGATCGCTGTCGTCTATGTAAAAATCTTGTTACGCTTTACAAACATTTTTCTCTGGCTATTTGTTGGATGTGCGTACATTTTTTGTTTGATTTTTTCTTTTGTAATTTTTGAGTTTTTGTTTTATTTCTTTTTCTACTTTCCCTACTTATGCATAAGTAAATAATACATGCATATTTATTTATCTTATGATTACCTACACATGACCACGTTTCGGTATACGTATGTGACGTATATATTAGCATAATAGGAAAGCAACATGAGTTTGTAGAGTATAGCACCAGTACCAGTAGTAGTAGTAGTAGTAGTAGTAGTAGTAGCAGTAAGTCTTAGTCACTGTCTTTACCTCGCCGTTTTCCACTCTCTCGCTCGGTTCATTTAATAATAATAATTCCTGGAATTCATATCGATAGAACTCACCATTTGCGATGCGATGGTATATTAAGTTTATGCGTATATGTGTAACACAGGCTCTTATTATACCGATCGATGCATAATCTTTTTCTAAATATTTTACGTCTGCATGCCCGCCTGTCTGCCTAATATCCGTTCAAGTATTATTGGGCTCTACTTGCAGGTCACAATTGTTAGGATATTCTAATGAACATTATTACAGAGGCGTGTTTTCTTTGGATAACACTATATTTACGGCTCCTCTCCCTTTTTTCTTGATCAAGAATTTAATATTTTGGCATAGTAAGGAAGTATGGAAAATTTGGATCAGATTGGACTGTTTTTTGGAGCCCTTTTTAAATAATCCATTTTACAAACACTAGACTTTTATATTGCAACGAGAAACGAATTGCGATTTTGTGTATAAACTTACTGTAAAACGTTTGGATCATATGGATCCGAATATATATATGTATATATATATATATGTTTTCTTTTTTCTTAATATGGCCCATCACTCAAAAGATGTCACCTATTCGCATAACACTGTGGCGATTAGAAAGCAGTGAGAAAAGCGAGAGAAAGAGACAGAGAGGTGACGGTGGCAGCCTAGTGAGTGTGTGCGCAATCGGCAAGTGTTATGTTGCTACCAATTTTTTAAAAACGAAAGTAAGTGAAATATTTTAAAATATGTATACGGTATGTAATTGTCGGCCTCACCTAAGTGTAAAGTTTTCATATGTTTTGTATTACGGCAGTTTGTCGTTTGATTCATTCTTAGCCAATTTGGTTCTATCTATAGAATTTAATTATCGACCGCGTAGGGCTACGTCGATGAAGTACTCTATTGTTACTTGTCGTGCAGTTTATCAATTGAAGGTAATTTCAAACAATGTGCGTGTATTTGATAAAGTCATTGTACATGGACGCGCATGCGAATGAGCGAAATTTCCTTTGGTATGAATTCTCAAATGGATTTGTTTTTTTGTCAATATCTGGCGTACACTCGAAGCCTTTACATAAATTTATGTTACACTTTGTCGATATTGGAAAGCATGTGTGCATGAGTAGTTGCGAAGTCTACTAAAAACCTCTAGACACTAATTGTAATTAAAGGCTAGACTAAGACCAAAGAGCAGGCTGAACTGTATGCATTTTCTGAAAACAACTGCGAAAAGAACTTCTTAGGCCTATCACGTACTTTCTATAACCAGAACTTCGATGTTGCAAATATACTGTTCTTGCCACTCTTCGTCGCAAAATGTGTTTGAAACGTTAAAAGATATATACAAATGATCGGCTCGATATTCTGAATGGATTTAACCATCGATTTGTTCATCATCATAAAAATTTAATTATTAAACTGAAGGTTGTGGCTTATAGTCTGTGGTAGATTTTAAGATATACCAGATTAAAATCATATCAAATCTTCATTCTAGTCTATATAATGCAATACACCAAAGGCATCGTAAAGGACCGATATATCTGATCATCTCCGCCAAGCGTCTTGTGCATAGATAGTATTTCTACGCCACGTGTACCTTTTTCGGTACACGTTAATAAATCTTATGAAATACGTATGCACAGAAATATGTATATCGTCAGCGGTACATATTCCAAACAGTACTGTAAAGATCGTTACATTCCAATATCCTAATTAAAAAAATTAGGTTTGGGATGCAAAAGCACTCTAGCATGCGGCAGGGAGCAATGTTCACCTACTCTTTGGTGCGGCCCTTTACGCCCATATAAAGTCATACAAAATACCTAACAAGTTTTTTGTCTCGCAAGTCAGTGGCACTCGCTTGTTCTTGCCTATTGTGTACACGGATTACTCAAAGCTCGCTTCAAGGTTCCAAAATGTGCAAGGCTTTGGCGATATCTCTCCGTGAAAGTTTTGCGAAAGACAGATAAAGCAGAAAACGTATTTCCAGATAACTTTAAAATAAATAAAAAAGTCTTTAGCAATAAATGACTTGTTAATCGATCAGTTATAGCAACAAACTAACTAACAACTAACGTTGTGTCCTTGATTAACAATGCCTTACTTATGTATATATATCTTTTTCTTGTTTTAGATATGTCGTACACGTAACTCTCATACATCAATTATTATCCGGTGAGTCTTTTTAAATTTTATTAAATCTGACCACAACATAAGCCTAATTGAATGTTAATTTTTTTTAAATTAAGGAAATAAAAACTTTTTGCTTTTAAGTATAGTTTCCTGCAAAATCATTAACATTTTAATGGGTAATCTTTTTTGATTTATTTATTTATTTATTCATTTTTTTTTTTTTTTAAAATTCAGTTCCTGTTTTAAAAGAAGAAATTTTATAGTTCTTGTGTTCGTTGTAATAGGCCTGTCTATCCATTTTTTTTTTTTTTTAGTTAAAGAAGACAATTTAATTGACATGCGTCAGTACACACAATTTTTGTGGCGGTATTTTACAATATAATCGTAACGTTCTTTAATCATTTAAGGCATTACAATAAATTAATGTAATGCGTCATTTATACGTATACAAATATATTGATAACGTCATTGACAATTAGTCAGTAAGCATTCGCATTGAATATTCTTTCAATGCTTGAGTTTAACCCCTATCCACATATAGGCGTTGCTATCATAAAATGACTGCCTGGCGTCTTTTAAATGCTTTGCAATAAAATATTCTTACAATAAATAGCCCAGCATTGCTTTGTGGCGGGCTTGGTTTTGCCTATCATTGGCAGGCAGACAAAATATAATTAGTTTGTCTTCTTTTTAGATAAGTTTACATTAAAAAAACAAAAAAAAAAGAAAAAAAAACCATAGTCTCCTTTTAGCGAGTTATTAATATCTGTCTCCTAAACTGAATATTTGAACTAGCGGGTGTCCCAAAGTCTACCCAAAATTGGAATTAAGTTGAAAACAAAGTTATTTTTTGTTTAATCGTAATTTTTTTATTGAATCATAAAACACATAGAACGGGCTTATATATGCAATAGCACATCGGGCAAATAGCCTGCACGGCTTTGCTGCCGCATAGCGCACTATTTTATCCTTTTTTTTTTTATGCTTCCAACCCAAATTCCGAACCAAAGAGGAACACGTTGTAGATGCATTTGTTTTGCGACAATTATCTGAGGCAATGGTGGAAGGCGAACATGATCGCTTAAGATGATTTCACTTTTACGTTAAATCCATATTCCGACTAATTGCGAACTATGGCCGTCAAATCCTTATTATATTTGAGATATTGTTCAACAATGGGAACGAATCATTCTCTCGTCTAATGCTACACTTTGAACCATGTTACCGTAGAACACTTTACCAGACAAATGGCGGCAAATGCAAATCTTGCGCATAAACGTTGTAATGGATTTGTTAAGGAACACATCAGAGACCATTTTTGTAGAGCTTTATTTATTAAACTTTTCCAAGCTTGTAAATTGGCACGAGCTCCCTTATGCGAATTAAAGCAAGAAATATTGAAAAAATTTACTTTTTTTCAATTCTTCTGCAAGTACGACACGTTAAGGTTAAAACTTAATATGAAGAAGTAAACCAAGTTGTCCCTTTCTCGAACTGGATGTGAATAAACTGAACGATTAACATAATTAAAATGGTTCGGATTTTCACGTTTCTCAAACAGATGGACGCTTGCAAGACTTTATGTCAAGAAGGACGCTTCTTTCTTTGACGGTCAAGATGAGAGTGATTATGACTACATCGCTTTGTCTGATACTATTTTTCTATATGTCATTTAATAGTGAAGCAAAGTGTATAGGTTCGTATACTAATGTATTAAAAGGATTAAATAAAAACATTACCTCTCCATTCTACAAAGGCTTAAAACTGTCCATTAGTCTCACCTGTGCACAGTACATATGAGTTTCAGTTTAAAGAGTAAAATTGGGTTAACTTCTTGAAATTTTGCCTAGCAAGGATATTCTTTCTCAATTTACAATGCACTACGAACAAGCCTTTTGGCTTATTTTGTCCCTGTGTCAATGTCACTGCGTGCAAGCTCGTCCAATATTTTTTGCAAGTTTCGCACCCAATGTTTACACTTTTACGACTGAAGGTGTGTGGACGACAAAGAACACATAAGCAGAAAGACAGAAGGACAAACAATTCAGATTTTGATGCAGATGATGAGTACTATATACTTAATAGGGTCGTTGGGGCTTCTTTCCGAATGTGGCAACATGACGAAATGAATGTTAAGTCTGTCAGCGGTGAGCATAAAAATGAAAATATCGGTTGGCATACGGGTTTTCACATGCAAAAATATCAGTTTTCCAAAATAAAATGGAGATTTAGTAGCTTTCGAAGATAAGCACTTTTGCCTTTCTTCTCATTGGTCACAATTTTCCACCTAGGACAATAAACCAAAAATGGTCTCAAAATTTGACTCAAAATCCACACGCACTTGACCCATTCTTCTGAAAAGTTTACTGCAAAGAAAATGACGCCGATTTAAAATCTTTTTTTTCTCCCATCCTCAAGCAATCACTTCAGATCCTTTTATAATACTTTTGGAAATTTTAGGGAGTGTTTACCTCAATTCAAAAAATACGAATGGATAATAACTCTGAGCGCTGGAGCATTCATGGAAAATCAAAAATTTTTTCAAAAGATTATAATTTGCCTGCTGTCCGGCGCTAAGATTCGAATACAGGAAAGACAAAAGTATTTTTCTCTGTTTAACTCCCTGTTGATGGATACGAAAATGATTGTGAATGAATTGACGATAAATCGGTTTTCGTAAAATAGTAAATCGCAAAAATTTGCCTAAAGTGGCTATTTGACGGTCATTTATCAAAATTTATATTGAATTTAAAACCTGTCCTTGTGTTTATGCCCAATTTCGCTTTAAGGATTAAATTTTATGGCAATGAGTTTATGATAGCGAGAAGAAATATTATGCGGAACATACTGTAACTGTAAGAGACATGAGGGCTATATTCGCGACTAAATTGCGGCTTAAGTTTTATGTGAAAAACGTTTCTTTGGAAACATTTTGTGCTCTTATATCTGTAGTTGTAAAGTTCATTTACTTCAAAATAGGGATTACAGGGAAAAATGAATTCTAATGCATTTATGGAAATGAACGGAACGCGTAAATTGTATGCTTCTTGCACAAAGTGTTTAGATGTAGGTAAGAATAGCGATCATCACCTTGGTATTCGCGGTTTTCTCAAGAGCAGCAGATCTTACTTACAGTGCACAGTTGAGAAAGGCACAACACTAACTGAATGAGCATACGCCTCTTTGACTGTGGCCCCCACCTCCCTATTTCTCTCTCTCTCATGCCTAAATTTCTTTCTGAATCATATTTAAAAAAAAATTACATAATAAAAAGCACGTTCCTAATCCTTGATCCTACGACCAATGTTGTCTTACTTTTTACTATGAAAAGGTTGTTACAATAAAACGGAGGAAGCGCTTCGACAACATAAGATAATGGAAGAATATTGACTACCAGGGGATGATGAAATCATTTTCAGATTTTCAGATAGAGATGGAGTCGGATAGAGAAGCTTAAAATGGTTTCTTTCAAGAATCTTAAAGAGCTGAACGCTGAAGAAACTTTTCTTCACCTCCTCCTCCGATATTTATACGCATTTGCTTTTATCGAATACATAAGCGTCTTATTTATCGAAAAGCATGAATTCTGTTTCGTCTACCTCCCAAAAATTTAAGCTACACTTTATTTTTCCCCGTCCGAAATTATGCTATACATTTGAAATTTCATTTAAAAACTAGTTTTAAATGTTTTATGAAAAATTATCAATCTAAAGACAGATAAATAGATGTACAAACGCTTACAACGATTGCATTAAGAATTACTCGCTCTTTCTTTTGTGTCGATAAGTATTCATAAGGTTTTGATTTTACTGCTTGAAACTTGCGCTTTGCCGTTCAGCACAATACTAATCGCAATTTGTCAGGGCTCATATAGGGGCTTCTTTTACATCAATTACTTACGATCTACGCCTATATAGTCTTATGTTCATTATCTTGCAAAGACTCGTTATTTCAAATATATTTTTTATGAAAAGCAAAAACATTTTTATCAACAATTTTTTTTTTTTTCTTTTTTTGAAATTTGTTGCATTTTTCGAAAGCTATGCAGAATGGAGATCAAAATGAAAATCAAAAAAGCTACGCACAAATTGGATTCGCATTTGTTGCCTTTTGAAAGCAAATAAATGAATTGTTCACATTCCATGAAAACATGAAAACATTCACTCAATGTGTGATTAATTGATTGCTTGTAAAACAACAACAACAATTCCAGCAATTACTATAGTAATGCATTTGAATGCAATTGACTTATGCGTTAGAGCTTCTCTTCCACTCCAAGATATTTTTCGGGGTTTTATCGCTTCTACACACAAATGCCTGCGACAGTTTGATTAATTTAAATTTTCCAAATTTAATTAATTTTATTGAAATAACCATATGAAGCCCTTCTTATATTGCAATCTCTCTCTCTCTCTCTCTCTCTCTGTCATCCATTTACAGTCGCTTTTACTTCTCTTGTGGTCACATATTCTCAAGCGCTTAGATAACAATTATTAAGCGAAACGGAAATTCAGTTTCTTTCCAAGTCGATAAAGACACTTAATTATGTGCGTGTATGCTGCATGCGAGTGATCGGTTACACACACACACACACACACACACACAGGGGGCATTTATCTCGCAGCGAACATAACTGAATACATGCATCTAAGCATGGAGTTGAATGTTGTTTATCTGTAAATATTAACAAAAACATGTCATTGTTTATTATCAACACAAGTTGTTGCCCTATTGTGTTAAATGAACGGTGAGTTTTTTTAGTACTTTTTTGTATTTCTTTTTTTTTTTTTGGAAATTTTCGGCTTTTATTGTATGTCTAGTTTTATTTTATTCATATCAATGGGACCTTTGTTTACTAAGGAAACCGGTAAAGAGCCGGCAAATAAGTAACTGTTACGTTTGGAAAGTTGCTTGCTTCTAGACCATAAACTTATGTGCTGCAACTATCTTATTGTGTTACATTTCAAAAGTTGCTTATTGTATCTTATTATTAAAAAAAAAAAAAAAAAAAAATTAATTTCAATTTATTAAGCCTTATGTCCTACACTATAATGTCGTTATATAATGTTATGCCAGAACATTAATTTGTGTTAAAAATAAATGAAAACAATGCAGCCGTTAAAACGAATCATGCATACCCTTCATTTACTTGGCTTGGATTTTTATTAATTTCATTTTTTTTTTTTTGCTTCCTTTGTCAATTGCGAAAAAGATTATGTGAATTTAAGTTAAGTAATAACTTAACGCCTCAATATCTTAAACAGTACACTGATGGATAGACATAATAAAGAAATCATCTGAATAAGTTTGTCTTTTTTTTCTTATGGAGCTTTTCGAAATGGTTGCGATATCTTCATACTCGAGAACACATAATATTAACTGAATTAATTGAGTTGAATTAGATTAAAAGAATTTAAATTGTGTGTTACGCTCTCAAATTTCTTCTAATTCTTTTTATACACACTATCGCAATCAAATATAGTTAAACACTTGTTAAACTGCTTGTGCCGCATAGAAATAAATGTCTTGCAAAGTCAGCCTAAACAATGTGCAGTAGAATTAATCAGTTAAATTACTGATTCTACTCATTGAAGAAATCTCAGTAAGCATTTATTCCAAAACTATTTTTAAATTCCTTTCATCGCCCATTTTTTTATACTTTTCAAAAACAGGGACGCAAACAAATAGTCTAATATTTGATTTTAACCTCTAATATTTCCATGCTACTTACTTATCAGCAAATTCAAGCCATCACTTTCCATACGAATATTTTTACGGTCATACTATTACGGACCGATTTTAACAATGAAATATTAAAAGTTAGACCCTTTTTTTTACTATGTGCAGTTCTACTTTTCGTGGATAGGATTGTATGGGAACGAGTTCAAAACAAGCTAGTCCATTCAAACCGAATTATTCATGTCAATTTTATATACCGAAATATTAGCAAAGGCTATCCAATTTAATCGATTTTCAATACAGTTTATTTTTAGGCCAAAACAGATCAGCGCACCAACTTTCATCAAAATATCTCAGCATCGCTGCCTATAGGTTGAACATAATAATACATGAACAGACATCAGATAGACAGATAGACCGGCAGAGAGACAAATAGGCATGCAGGGAAAGTGACGTACTGGCAGACAGACAAGGAGGCGGGCAAAAAGGAAAACTGACAAATGGACATGTAGTCAGGCAGGCAGGCACACAAGCAGCCCAGGCAGCTGGGGAAGGAGGGACAGATAGGATGATATAGGGGGCATCAACAACCCACAAGGGTCCGACCCGGGGTATTGAGAAAGCGGTTCCGGGGTAGATTTTTGCCCCAGTGTGGGGCCACTAGTTGACGGTGCACTGCCACAACGTCCAAACAGAAAGCATGAAAGAGGTAAGCAGACAGACAGACAGACAGACAGACAGACAGACCGGTAAACAGGGTGACAGACAGGCAGGCAGAAAATATTGGACCGAGTAAGGTAATGATTCAGAATTGTACGATGTAATCAAAGCTGACTCTGTCTTAAGTCTTTCCCCGTAACTTTTATGAAATAACAAATTTTTCCTAAATAAGAATAGGGATAAATGCATATATATTAAAATAATTATAATAATAGTATAAATTGAATAATAATTAGTAGCTTATTTCTATATTTCAAATGAAGCTTCTTTTTCATATGTTTTTAACTTGCATTTGTATTTGTGTCTCATATTTACAACAGACAAAAAAACCAATCACAATAATCTAACTAAGAATTAGCAAAACATATGCGTATGTAAGACAATAACTTGAACTTTTAGTTAAAAGCGTCAGTTGGAAAATGTGTTTGTTAGTAAATTTCCAGTTAAAAGTAACATATTGAAAATGTGTTTACGTGAGGTGATTCATTAAGGATAGAATATGCGAAGTTTCCCGAAAAAATCTCTATATGCGCATCTTTATGATGTGCATTGATTATCTATCATATTTGTTATGGCAGCATTCTTCTGATGAAAAATGATGATCCTAGCGAATTGGAGGCTAGCTAACCTGCTCTCAAAATTCCATGCGCTTTCTTTAAATAGACCGTTCGTTTGACAAAAACTTAGTTTGCGCCGTGGGGCGGCCTAATGTCGCCATAAAACTGTCATTCATTCGTCTCACAGCAAATGTAAGCTTTCTTTGCGTTCGGGATTTAACGAGATGCGAATTAGAAGAACTGCTTTATAAAGTGTGACTTCTACTTATAATTTCGTAGCGAAATTTATTAATTAAGAAAATTGAAGCTAAGTAAGCATATATTTAGCATCGGCCCTTGTATGCACTGTGGATGCCAGAAGTCAAGTAGTAAAAATACGCCCGCATGGGCGTGAAATAATGAAGCAATCTCTCTCAGTAACTGATAGTCTGACTGTTTTTTCGCCCAAAGCAAAATAAATTCTGGTGAATGTCAAGCGGAAATTCACCTGCAAATATTTATCATGGCTACCTGTCTAAGCTACGTATAGGGTTATGGTATTCAAGATGCGGTCTAAAGAGGAATAAATTATTTTTATTTCTTTTTAATTTCAATTATTACATCTCTTAAAACCACAAATGACTTGTAATGAACGCAATAAAAAAAAAAGAAGATGTCTGCCAGACAATAAAGGGGGGAGGGGGAAAAAGAAAGAAATTTCACGCACACACACCTCGCATGATTGATTAGCTAGCTATGTGGTGTGCTTAATGATGACACAATAAAATCAATATGTGATGTGCTTTATGGAAATTTATCCGAAAACAGCGGTACTTAACGGCCTTATAGGCAATTGTGTAAATAGTCAACGATATAAAGTATTCAAAACGCATACACAAGTGCACAAATGTATGCGCACACACTTAAAAAGAAGGTAAATTTTGAAGGTGTCAAGTTTGCTTGAAGAAAACGCAGAATGTATTTATATATATATATATACATATATATATGTGAACAAGTATATAAAATGCAAACATTACTAAATCACAAGTACGGTTAAACATATACGATTTATGACACATTTACAAAAAAAAAAGTAAATAAATAATGAAAAGGAGGAAAAGTAGAAATACTTATTAAAGATCGCCACGTTCATAAATTTACATATTTAAATACATACGAAATGCAAAGCGCGTAATTAGTTATTTATGGTAGCGAACAAACGTTTGGAGTGAATTTTGGATACACTTTTTGAAAAAGATTTATATATGTAGACTAAGTTTGAACTGTCGATTGTCGATATCAACAAATTTGAAACTAATATTTTTTAAAAGTTTTGAAAAAAAAAATGTTATTCTTATTGCCGCGTTTACGGCCTGATCGGCCTAATTCTATTTATAACGGAACTTTCTGGATGGCTTGAATACATAGGTCAGACATTCGTACGTCTCATTTTAGTAAGTATTGTAGGTGGCAAGTTGCAGCCTATCTTCAAGCTGAAGGACTTATGTATATAAAGGATGGACAGAAGGACATTACTAAGTGATTGTACAATACATACATATTTCTTGAATATCTGTTGCATATTTCAAGAAAAATCCTCTAAATTGTTGGTTTTTAGTAACAGATACACAATATAGAAGAAGATGCACAAAAATAATAGCAAATATTATACGAATACTCGACACCTTTGAAGAGCATTTTAAATAACTTCCAAGATTTTCAAGCTTCGCCAACGTCAATGACTAAGATTATTATTTTTCGACGCTTGAACAACAGAAGACTAGTAGAAGAATTAGACTAGGGTCAGACAATCGCGTAATTTAGTTCGATCGATAAGAAAACTTTATTGCATCTTCAGAGTTTGCGTTCAATGTAAACCAAGTGAAAGATGTTTCAATATATGGAAAAAATATCCATCTAATCAAAAATTTCGATGTAATGTTTTAAGAATTGCCGTAAGACTTAATGAAATCAGTATGCTTGCATTAATTGCTGATAGGCATAAAAATTTGGCACCCAAAAACTATTCGAATATAATAAGATATGGAAAGCATGTTTTTGGTTACAGGTTTGCAACGTCGGCCACTAGCACTGGAGGGTGCATAATAACACTATGCTTTTATAAAATATTAAGTTACACATCTGGTTATGGGGAGGGAATTTATCACATTCGAGTCTTTTGCTGTATGCTGTTCAAGCAATTCAGACGTTTACCGCTAGTCGCAAAAGCTTTACTTGAAAAC
Organism: Glossina morsitans morsitans; assembly: GCA_001077435.1. Taxonomy (NCBI): domain Eukaryota; kingdom Metazoa; phylum Arthropoda; class Insecta; order Diptera; family Glossinidae; genus Glossina; species Glossina morsitans. Next base: position 27,383 of record CCAG010009134.1, on the reverse strand, counting down.
TCAAAATTATTTTTATATGAAAAAAATCGAAAAATAAAAAAAAAAATGCATTCCGTCAGAAAGAAGTGAATAATGAAAGATTACGAACGTGAGAGCAAGCAGTTTGTACAATATTATCCTGTCGCAATATATACTCGATCAATTGGTCAGTCAGTCATTCAATCATTTTAAAAAGTCTATCCATGTTTTCTCCTCATACTACGTAATGCGTGGAGTATAATAGCGAAACGTTTATAACCGGTTCAGTGTCTTGATATGGAATTTTATTTTTGCCATTTTTCATCGAAAGATTAAACGATGATGAAACCAACAATTATTTATATTATCATTCTACCTTCGGAGTAGTTGCTGATCAAGTGTTCACGGATATTCATTCATTACATTGAGTGGCAGTTTCTTTACCTTTTACCAAATTCTCCTAACCTCAGCTGTCTATTGAAGAAGATACACTATGTCACTCTTGGATGTCGGTATGGTTTCTTTTTCGTTATTGATTCTATTGTTGCCGCTAAACCGTTGCTTTGTGGATACGTCGTTTGTCTTCCATACAAAATCGAATCGTGAAGTCATTATAACTGATGCGGTAGGTGTGTATGTGTGTGTGTATGTGTGTGTGCATATGTTAACTGACAGTTGTGTTGTTAATTTATTGTGTCACTTTGCACATTTGCTTTCATTCATGCATTCATTCATAAATATCATACCAAATAAAATATTTACTTAAGTGTTTGTTCACACAAATGCATATGTGATACTTATTCGGTCGTATGTACATATATGAGTGGCTGCGTTTAAATGATTTGTAACAGAAAAAAAAGAGAAGAGAAACATGCAGCAAAATAAATTATGCAAAATATTTTTATGTGTGTGGGAAGTGAATTCAATTATGCCGTTATATTACAGCACGTGCTGGTATTTCATTATGCATTACATTGTCGCTGCGACTTGTTTATCATTCATAAAGCGTAACGTTTTAAAATAATGTCTAGCTAAGATCTCTTCTTCTCTCTTCAAAGCCAAAGGACACACCAAGCCATTATTTGTTTATCTTGAATCTTGAAATGCTTTCGAGTGAGAGTTGCAAGCTTCAGGCAGTAAGTTAGGCATTAAAGTCCCCGTAAGCAAGTATGTTGAAAAAGTTTCTTACAACGCATTATTAGCGCTGCTTCACACAGACACAGACACAGTGATCAAGGGCCTAAGTCACTCTTCAACAAGCGATGCGGTAAAACTTAGTGTATTTATGTGCAAAAAAAAACCCGTTTTTGATATCAAAAAGGCTCTCATAGCTCTCCGGCCACCGTATAGCAGCGTAGGCCAGACAAGAGTTGCAACTACCAAGTCGCGGAGTTAGTGGTGCTCAAATCCCAGCTCGATTTGACTCTACTAGATGTAAGTGTAGTGATTGTTTAATCGTTAAAGGCGTAAAACGTACCGATTGGACACACACTTACTAGGCTAGGTGGTCACTCTCTCTCTTGCTAACTAAACTCGAATATAAATATCATCATAGGACTATGTAGCAAACCTTAACCTTTTTAAAAATCTCTTTTGTATCGATAATTATGCAGGGGTGGAAGTAATTCATTTCTATCAGCTGTCTGAAAACCCTTTTTTTTATTTTGCCATCTGTCTAGTTCTCAATGCATTAGCGTGAAAAATAATCTTTACAAACGATAAGGTCGTCTTTGCGGAATTTTTTTGAGATAAAGCATGACGTGAATTTATCGAACCTGCTTAAATTGTAAACAACACAGTTGTCTTGTAGGTGTTCGGATGGTTAAGGTCGCAGGCGGTACACTTTAGTTTCATGTACCAGTTCCCCTTGGAATGATTCGCAGAGACACAGGAATGCGTTTAGAACTTTACTTGTGTGTACTAGATTTTTAACTTTCTCAGAGGAAAGGTGCTTGCGTTCAACTTTGCGTCGATCAAAGTAATCTGCTCCTCTATTGGTTGATCGGTTTGTTAGCTTTTAGACTTTTCGCTCAGTCGATCTACGATTCATGAGTTGGTCGATTTGTCGGTCCTTCAGTCTTTCTGTCTGGCTTAACAACTTAACTATTTTATGCAGCTCATGCAAACCAAATTCTTTTCTATAAAATTTCTCCTTTGTGTTTCTGGACGTCATTAATAGAAAAATAAAGACGAATTTGAATCGCCGCTTCATTGCTTTACTTTTCATAAATAACTGAATGGTAAATTTGTTTCAATCAATGCTTATTGCATCACTTTTTCCATTCGTTTGCATTCATGCATCCTGTCATTCATGTCATACTAATTGAAGGCTTCGATTAAGTATTTTTTCATCTAAGCGATCATGTAATGTGCTTATAATAAAATTATTGCGATCCACTCGTTACGATTTCATGAAATATTTCACACAATTCCATCCTATACATATATGCATAGAAATGAAAGCAGCAAAAACAATTTATACATTCACCACGTGAACTTCATTTGTATGTAATTACTACCTTACATGACAACTTGGAAATGTTGTTATTAGGTCAAGTGTTTTGCAATTATCATCGGGCACACTTACATAATTACAGATGAAACGCATACATCATGATGGATTTCCTGTTGAACAACACAATGTACAAACCAAGGACGGTTACGTTTTAACATTACATCGTATACCGTGCAGGCAAAGAAAACTTGACGATCATGTTTTGCAAAAACGACCAGTAGTGTTATTGATGGCCGGTATTTACGCCTCTTCGGATGTTTGGCTGTTAAATGGTGCAGAGGACTCTTTACCGTATTTGCTTTCTAATAATGGCTACGATGTTTGGTTGGGTAATAATCGCGGCAATATCTATGCACGCCACAATATCTGGTATAATGATACGCAGCCTGAATTTTGGAATTTTAGTTGGCATGAGATGAGTATTTACGATCTGCCAGCAATGATTGATTTCATACGTGCGTGTACGGGTGAAGAACGAATGCATTTTATTGGCATTTCTCAGGGCGGTACAATATTTTTGGTTTTGAACTCGATGTTACCTCAATATAATAAACATTTCAAAACGGCCGTTTTGTTAGCGCCCGTTACCTACGTTGGCAATACCAAAGCACCCTTAGCAAAGCTGTTTGGCCCTTTACTGGGTACCAGAAATTATATTAGCAAAATCCTGGAGGGTGTAGAAATGGTATCAACTAATAAATATGTGAAAAAATTTTTATCGATGACATGCTTGAAATCTGAACCACCACGAGCCTGTGTTAGCCGCCTATGGCCAGCAGTTGGTTATAATACACAAATGTTAAATTTGGTATGTCGCTGAAGAAATTTAAATAGAAGATTGAAATAAAAATTGGAAAAAAAAATTCTCGCTTTTAGACTCTCTTGCCGGACTTGATGGCTAATTTTCCAGTAGGTGGATCTTTCAAACAATTAATGCATTATTTCCAAGGCTATATGTCGAAAAACTTTCGTCAGTATGATTATGGTCGCGAAATGAATTGGTTACGCTATCATCAATTGGAACCGCCCGCTTATCAATTGCAAAAAGTTACTGTGCCAGTTATATTATTCTTTGCCCAAAATGATTACATAATCGCTTTAGAAGATATGTTCAAATTAATCAAACATTTGCCTAACGTTAAAATGCTGTACAAATTGCCGCCAAAATACTGGAATCATTTTGATTTTATTTGTGGTTTACGTGTCCGCGAATTTATATATAACAAGGTTATCGATGAATTCAATTTCTATGAATATCACCATAGATGATATTTCATTTTATTTTTATTTCTTAATCTAATATATTTTATAGTCATGCCAAATATTAGTTCAAATTAAAATTAAGTCATAAATGTATAAACATTAAATTTATATAATAATAATAATAATAATAATAGCAGCCTTAGTGCTCTAAGCCTAATTTCTCCTCACTTAACACGATAAAAATAAGGAAAATTTTATAGTACAATACATGGCGAATGAAGAACTTTCCAGTCTTCTACTTGTATTCGTCACTGTTGTCAACTTAAGCATCTGCAGGCTTGGCTTTTTATATTTATGGTTAGGAGTGGATCGTGAAATATTTCAGACCAAGCCTGGGCCGAACAACAAATAATATCGCAGGCGGTGTCAAGCAGAGATTTTTATATATATCGAACAACCAATTGGGAGACCGCTTTTCGGATGCTCATCAAAACTGTTCAAAGGCGGGGAAACAGCTGTACTACCATATATAGCATAAAAATTTTTCCAATCTTTCGAATGGAAAATTTCAGAGGAAAATCAGGAAAAACAATTTGTTACCTTACAAAAACCATATTCGAAGTGATCATATTAAGAAAATTATATGAAAAAAGTTGTGTTAAGTCTAACAAACAAAACTTCCTCACTTCTAATAATTATTGTACCGTACACCATTTATGGTACAACATATATTAAGTATGTGCGGATGTATGTTAAACCCAAAATTAACGATCGATTTAGAATCATTTTCAAAATCGGTTTGAGCTTGCATATCAACTTTTTAAGATATGCTCAGGAAGTTTGGCACAACGACGTATTTTGGCTCTAGTACAAAAGCTATCAAATATGAACTATTTTCAAGACCATTTCACTTATAAAGCCTCTTTTGAAAAGAGTTGCATTGCAATTTTCCAAATTTTTTAACGAAAATCTCTAAGTAATTTTAATTCGCCACACTAAAATGATGTGAAGTATTTGGATCGGATATAGCAATTATTTAAAGCCTCTTCCATGTAACATTTACTATGAAAGATAAGGGAAGTAAAAGTTTCAGTGCTTTAACGAATTGACAACAGTCGCACCATCAGTCGATTAATACTTATTTAATTATCGCTTAATTCGTTCTTGTAATTTCGTCTCAAAAGATAAAATGCATTAATGTTAATTATTCTTTTTTATTTTACTTAAATACGCGGCGCTACCAAACTAGCAGCTGCCGCAGCCTGAGTTTTTTCGATATGCACTTTTAAAGCGAAGACCTTCGATGCCACTATAGGATGAGTGCATGTGTTCAGGAGACTTTTAGCCACCTCGAAGTCACCTTTTAAATTCAAAGCAACCGCTAAATTGTAGCGCACTACATTTTGAGCCGCATCCAAAGACTTTAAATGCCAATCTTTAGTTTCAAAATCGAAAGTATTCAAGGTAGAAACAAAAGTAGGCTCGAAGTGCGGTCGCGCTTCAGCTAATTTGTCCATCATTATTAGTGCTTCACCAGCATACATATGGGCCAATAATCTAAAATATCGAATGGAAATATTATTTATACATATATAAGTAACCAAATAACTTACTTGTGAGCATCTGAGATTTTATCGGTTTTCAATAATTCTTGAGCCATTTCTAAAGCAGTAACATAATCACCTAAACGGAGAGACACATAACTATAAGCAGCGTATATAGCGGATAGCATAATATCAAGGGATTCTTTAGTTACAGGACCAGATGGATTACAAAAGTTATTATCAGTCGGTATTGATTTACAAGTCTCTTCTTCGTTTCCCTCGTCTGAACCTGTCGTAACATTAACTTGATGGCTGTAGGCTCGCGTGAGAAATAAAGCATTGCGTAAACTTAGCGCAGCAAATGGCATCGTTGGCTCCGGCACTGCCGCTGATTGACTACTTTCTCTAAAAATAATTTCGCGCTTTTGAAAAACTGTTTGTATACTTGATAATCTGAACTTACGTGTAAGGAATCCGATTGGAGAACAATACCCTTTTTTGACTGGAGGAGGGACCATATTTTTCCTCTGTTGCTCTTCTCTATTATGATAAAGTAAGCACTTTAATATACTCTACGAAGCTCTTAAATGTATATTTCATTTACCAATTCATGCTCCATAATACAAGCCTCGGCTATACGCAACCAAAGCCTGGGATTGTTATGATAAGTTTTCAGTGGCACAAGAAAAGATTGAAAAGCTTCTTTGGGCCTGCGCAAGTGCAACATAGCTATACCTAAATTGTACAGAATTTCACAAGAGCGCACAGAACTCATTTGGTGCAGTTCCGCCTGTCGCAAATTAGCAGCTATATGCTTATCGAATATTATAGCATTCTGAAAAAATTTAGCGGCAATAGCATAGTGACGCACCCGCAAATGAATAATTCCCATATTATTGGCAATCAAAGTATTTAGTTCGTGATTGTATAAACTAAAGCAAAAGGAAACACTGCTTATACTTCTTCTGCCATTACATAGAAGCTCTTACCCTCCTCTATAACTGTCAACATTGATTTTCTTTAATTGTTTTGCAGCCATTTGAAAATCTTTCATTATATAATACTGATGAGCCTTTAAAGCGGAAAATTCCGTTGTCTAAAAATATTATAAATAAATTGCACATTTTATGTTTAATAATGATTAGACTACATACACCGTCTTCCGGCACCAAAACAACTTTTCTATTAACCACCATCGATAGCATGCACAATAGTTTTAAGCAACGTGCTAGATTGTCGTCTATACCAGGTAAAACCTCTTGCGGATTACTATCTTCGGCTGTTAACGTTAGCGTACTCGTGCCCAATTTTTGCAGCAAAATTTCAAGAAAATCATAAGCTTTTCTCAAACGATTTGTGGCTAATAAGAGCCTCAACATTAAAACACCTATTAAGGCAATTGAACATTCATCGCAATTATCCAGTTTCTGTACGAGCGGTTTAAGTGTTAACAAAGCAGTTTCGAACATGTGACGATGATAAAAAATGACTGCTTTATTATAAATTGGAATCATTGTTGAAGGCCCTGAGTCTGGCGTCGGAGAAGATGTCATTTGCGGTAGCACGGCTAGATCACAACGATTGAGCTGAGAACAAAAAAAATTAGAAAACAAGAAAGTAAGCAATAAGAAAGTTATATTATCCTTAGGTCATATGCGCGAATATCTGCTATCTATTAATATCTAAACTTCGCCTTAAGCTGAGTCTCTTATACTTAAATAAACGATAGCATTAACATTTCGAACTGCCAAACTAGATCCATTTAATCCTGAAGCCTCCTTATCGTAATATAATCTCTGGAAAATCTCTTATTATAGCGATCCATTTTGAACGTTTCCAGCTATTGGCATTGTCCATTTTGTTATCGACAATAATATAAACTTATTACATGTAAAAATCAAGTTAAGAGGAGCAACCTAACCATTCCGTTCTGGTTTTTTTTTAAATTTATACAACTTTGCCTTGACTGTCAAGATTGTTCAGAAGTCAATTCTTCACATATTTTTTAACTCTATATAGAGCTTGTCGGAAAGCTTCTTGAGCAAGAAAAGATTGATCGCTGTATTAGTACCATGCCACCTTCAAGGTCATATCAAAAACCAATGATGGACCAGGTGGATAAAGCAAATTTCTCAAAACTTCGGACTAGCCGAGCATCGTGTCAACACTTCTCCACTATTGCCAAGAACGTAAGGATTCCGCAACCACCGAAACCTTTGTCCATAGAAGACAATTGTCATACTTTTAAAAGAAGTCGGTTTGAAAGTGAAATGAATGAGCATTTAAATAATTTATCTGAAAATGTTGAAGAGGATATTAAAAAACAAGCAAAATGTAAGTTTTTAAAGTATTTCGCCTCAACAAACCCTACAATGCTCTTTCCTATTGCAGTGGGCAATGCGGAATTATTATGTGATTTGAATAGGAAAGTTTTAAATCAATTAGGAGATGAGCGTAAAAAAGTCCAACTAATACTAGAAGATGCCTTTCAAAATATTAAATTGTTGCAAAAAAAATTAGATCAACCAACTACTCGAAGAAAGGAACTAAGTCAGGACTTACAATCGATGAATTTATTATTAAAAGATACAATGAATAAATGAGTTATTAACTAGCGATGTAGATGTTTACGCTTACCGTTTTATCATCTAATTCTTCCAAAGATTTAAGTAATTCATCATGATTTCTGCATTGTGCTTTATAAAATTTTGCTACAGCACGATTATGCAGCAACTTGCTATCACTGCCTCTGAGCAATTCTAATTGCTCGAGAATTTCTAGACAGGCATCATAATTGCCACTGCAACAGATTGAAAAGCGAGAGATACCGGTTAATTAATCAGTAAAATTATAACTAATTACCTCTCAAAATCGTCATTTGCTTTCGATATTAAACGATAGTCTTGCGAATTAATTTTAGGTTTTTCCGGAGAGTTTGGTATTTCAGGGGTAACTGGTGTCTCTTCTGGCGTTTCCATTTGACCACAAGCAAAAAAATTGTCCAAGTTGTTTTAATATAAATAAATCTGTCAAAATAAAATTTGCACTGAATTGCATTAAATAAAAACAGCTGCTCGCAACAATATGCAGAGTTGATTTTATTGTAAAATCGAATCTGCGCTTTTATTCATAGAAGAGCACTGCCAGCATAAAATTTTAATTTAAACACGTCAACTGTTAAGATCTGTTAAATATTGACGGCTCTCTTGAGGAGTAGAATTTTTGGTTGTATAGAATTTTTGGAGGAATAGAATTTTTGGAGGAATAGCATATAAACAAGTATATTGTGACGATGTTGCCCCTCTAGGGCCGGACGTTTTCTCAATATCTTGAGTGTTTTCTGAAAACAAACAAATGTTGTAATATACGTTTGCTTTAAATCGAAAAGAAAAAACAAGTTTTTTAATTTTTGAAAACCGTACAATGTTTATATATATATACATATGTATATATACATATATATATATACACATATATACATGATTTTTTTGTTTTACGATAATTACAATTACAATAACATTGGAATTCGAAAATATATAAAGTAGAATATCTTAAATTAATAGAAAAAAATTTGATTTGTATTGTTAATCATTTTCTTTCACACTCCCTTAAGCTATGTATATTATATAGATTCAGATCATTTGTTCTCTGTTGCAGTTATATTTATACCTTGCAAATAAAGACCACAAGATTTGTATAAACAATTCTGAGCATTCTCGCAACCAAAATGCTTCAGGAATTTTCCCTTTTTTTTTGTTTTCTTTTGTTTTCTATTTTCCGGCTTTGAATTAATTAGCATAATTTCAATTACTTAGTCGTGATGCTTTTAGTTATAAATGTCAGTAGGTTTTTTTAGGTGTTACGAATTTTACCGGGCACATAATTTTTATCTATAACATTCTCTTGCAAAAACATATGTAAACATCTTTCATTTTGAGCCAATGGATGGCCAGCAATTTTATTAATGAAAGCTTCTAGTCCTTTGCGACGTTCCTCGATGAAATTCTCATCAAATATGCCTTCGTCGTTACGAAAGGGCATTTGACGTTTCCAGGCTTTGCTAGGTAATGGCGGTACCACGATCTACGATTTTATTTATTTTAGCATCTTAGTATTAAATAATACTCAAAATATTTAGATTGAAAACTTACTTTGCTGTCACGTTCTAATTCATTCCTTAACCACTCAAAGTCACTATATCGGCGTCGTACACTAGATTCCTTTACTTTAAAAACGGGCAAATTCGTCTGTAATGATTTATAATAAAAAAAAAGAAATTTTAAATTTTTTCTTTAACATCTGGTATAATTAAATTATTTCTATTATGTTTACAGTGCGAGGGTGTTTATGACGCCAGAAATGCGTTAAAGCGTAAACAAAAACACTTTAGAGAAAAGTCAAATTAATTTAAATACCCATCGCAGAACTCAAAGTTTAGTAGAACTAGAATTCCTTGTCAACAATAGGTCAATCCATGAATGCTGAACGCAGGTTCCTTATCCTTCGAATGGCCTCGTTCAAGTATTTGCAGCGAAATTCAACTTCTTCAGAACAATTTGGATGATATTTCAGTTTTGCAATTATAATGGACTCGTTTTTCAAGGAATTTGGAGGAATTTTGACGCTTAACTTGAAAGATTAACTAACCGATCACGTTTAGTGATCCCAAAAGCCAAACCTGCTCAACATTGCACATATGTCACGTAAAGAACGACACAGCTAGTATAATATTACCCTTGATTAGTGGTTACAATGAAACGTAAACTTGAAGAAAAATTTAGTCAATGGCTTTTTTTCTCAACATTATTATGACTAATCTCAAACAAAAGATTTATGAGTAATTTCAGCTTTACTGATAAAGTTCTTCGAGTGATCAAAACTTATCAGCAACTGTGCGTTCTAAGTGCTCATTTAAGTTTTACGCCCCAAACATTTCTTTATTATTGAGAACTAAGATTTTTACATTGCTTAAGTGTCGCAAAAAGTTCCTCATTTTTTTATATATTAACGCTTACCCTCATTTTAACTTCATAGTCGGTGTAACGTTTTTTGCCTGCAGTCATAGTAGTCTGAGGATTTACAACATCAATTTCTAGGAAATTCGCTGGCACGGCGTATGCATCATCCAAGGTCTGCTTTTTGACATTTAAACGTCGGGTGGCATCTGTTGTACCATCAGATTCTACCATCATTGCGTTTTGTATTTCTTATTGCTCTGTTGTGTTTTTTTTTCCTTTTCGTGATTTTAGAGAACCACCGCACAATTTGTTTTAATTGATTATGTATTTTAAAGGCCCTCTTTCAGCCTTCTGCTTCAGCTGTCTTAATTTTCAAAGGATTTATGCGGGATTTTTCCAGAAATTTCATTAAACAACTTTGCCAATTAACGTTCTCCTCAACTTCCGCTTTTATTTCAATACGAAGAAAGTTTTGCAATCCAAATGTTTTACAGAAAATCAATTTCAAATTAAATAAATGTTTTTTTAAAAATTTTCCTCGTCCGTAATAATGTTACTCTTTTCTTTTGATAATTCCGAAATGTGAAATTCTTTTCCAATTTCTTTTGAATTTTGTTTCGCTCTAGTGCTGCCATATGTCGGCATTTCTATTCCACTGTGCTTGCCATTAGTGGCAAGTCTATTTAGTTGCTTTCCGAAATTGCGTGTGTGTGTGTGTGTTTGAAACATTTCGTTTTAATTTCATTTTTATAGGATTTGTTATATTATTATGATTACAATATGTATATGATTATATATATATGATTACAAAGTAATTTAACCTATGCGATGTGGTAATTACTGACAAGTAATAGTTTATGATTATTAACTTGCTTCTAAATGCACGTAAATCCAATTTCTTAATTCTCGAGACATATTCCACAATACGATCTATACTGCAAACAAATTGCGTCTGTACAAAAACAATCCCTACAGTTCTGCTTTTGTAATCTGCCCTGGAATTTTAATAGCCACCTTCTACCATACAGAAATCGTTTAATGCCGAAATAGTAGGCAAATTATGCTGAACGTATCGTTCGTTCATAAGCCTCCGAAAGCCATTACTCACCCCAAGTACTTGCTATCTAAAATAAATCTGAATACTCCACGGGGAGCGTCAATGCATTTTCCAATACTTAATATACATCGTTGCAAGGCAAACCTCGATTCTATCCGAAGATTGTGGAAACAATATAATAAGGGCTGTAACTTGATTGACTTTGGCGAGAGTGTTTCGATCATAAAGTCTTGAATGCTCTGAATGTATGCATGATGATATGATGTATATATCTTTCTGTTAAGAAAGACGTTCTCTATGCACTATAAGCAGACATTTTTTTAAGTGGAAAGATCTCTTTATGACAGCTGATTACCTTTTTTATTTTATATATTAATTATTTTCTCGGCAATTTGGCCGATATCGGTTAATAAATACAGTCGAGTGAATGAGCCTTGATTCTATTTTATAAATGCAAATCTTTTTACTGACTAATAAACTTAGGGAACTTTCGTCGCGCTAATTTTCCTCAATGGGTTAAACGCACTTCGAAAGGTATGTAAGCGTGTTATTATTAAGGTATTGTACTGAAACCTTTAAGCTCGCAAAACAGCAACATTTAAATAACATTTTATGAAATTTTCATTTCAATGTTTTTAAAATTCTGCCGGTGTAACGTGATTTTCTGATACCGCTTAAAAGAATGTATTCGTGAACTCGTGAGCGTTGCTTAACAAATGCGTCACACATAGACGCAAACAATTTGTAATGGGAAGGACTAGAGCCTGTGGAATAAACCGCATAGACTAGCGCTGCCCTGTTGAGTATTTCCAGCGTATTCCTCACCAATTTTGTAATATGCATGGATGGACAAACCACATATAAAAGTGTCCTCTTGTGACGCTTTCTCTGATATTCCGTGTATTTTTGGAGCAGCGAACCGTTCAGGCGTATGATATTAATCATTTCCTACCGGTTGATCCTCTCGACACAGGGAATAGTCTTCTAGCCATGGTGATTTGTTTTTGCAATAGATGCGGACGGTACACGTGGATCTAATCGTGAGTATTTCTGCCTAGGGCTCTTAAAATAAATCCACTTTTCATCCGCAGTAATGGTATGATACTTCGCATCGTTTGGACAAAGAAAAACTACTTTTACCGAATGCTCCTTTTTTGGAAAAACCCAAAAAAAAAACACTTTCAACCATGTATATCCCCTATATTGACGATTAGAGTCATCAATGGACAAATTCCGGTTTCATATTTACATGATTGATAAATAGCGGAAAGAAACTAAACAAAACAATTGTTCCGATGCACTGTCACAGCTAGCGATAGAGAATGATTGAGGTATCTGTGACCCTGTCATTAAAAATATGAGAACATAACATAAGAACATTGATCGGTTTAATCTTTTTTTGTTATCTTTTTTATTATCGGTTTTATTGTCTCTTTTCATCTTGCAAATCAAACTTTTCACGTTTGAGAGAAGAGAAAGAATACAATTTGGTTGAGTTTATCTTACACGTACAGAACAAGAGGCTTACTTTTAAACAATAATTTCCCAAAATATCTATTAATACGTTTATGAACCCTTTGCATTGACATTGCAATGCAACATTTATATGAAAAGTAATACAAAATATAACTAACACACATCCATTCAATTATATTAAACTGAATTTTGTAAAAATTCTTATCTTTAATTAAATTATTATACATTTTCTTCCTACTCTAAAGCCTGATATTACTAATTAATATTATTATATATAATATAATATGATCTGATATTGTATGTTATGTATATATAAAGAAATTAATTGCTAATTAATTTAGTTTAATGCCATCATCTTATTTTGTTTTAGTCGCAATTGCTTGATCGGTCGCATTACTTTGATGTTTATTCTTCATATAGTTTCTTACGTAGAAGGAGCTGAACATATAGGTGAACAAAGCCGCATTGAAAGTTAATAAACCGGCTATAAATTTTGATATATTACAATTGGGTTGAAATTGCAATTGGCCCGTATGAACGAAAATGATTAAAAATTGTATCTGTAGCAAAAATCAAAAAATTAAATTATATTTTTTTTTTGGTAATTAACTTTTTGTTATAAAATTTCAAAATTCTTACAATTTGCATAATTGTTAAATATTTTTTCCTACCATAAATACTTTTGTACTTGAGGACCCAAAGCAGCCAACAGATAATAAGTATACATTATGATGTGTATAAAGGAATTGATAAAACCTAACAAAGTAACATGACCACCTATTCAAGTAGAACATTATTAGTAGTGATAATCATTGCCGCGTAAAGTTTCCATAAACATACCTGCAAAGTACTTAACACCGATAAAGGCACAAATCGGCATCATTGTATGATGATATAAATGAAGGAATGATACCTGACGCTCTTTTTTACGCAGCACAAAGAATACGGTGTCCAGTAATTCCGTTAACTTGGCGATATAATATAGCCAAACTGCCCGAGCCATCTACAAAATTCGAAATTGAATACTGTTCGTGTGTGTGTCTGATGACAAATTTGAAATGGAATAGGAAACTTACTCTCATAGCTCGTGGATCTGTTGTATAGCTAACTGGTTGACATTTAAAGTTATAATAACCGTCCCAACCGCCTTTGTAGCCCTTTTACAATTTATTAAATTTTTTTTTTTTTTTTTTTGCAAATATTTTCATTGCCATATGACTTACCTCGTACAGTAGTATCCAACTAAATACGACTTGTAAAGCATTGTATACCAGTAACGTGGTTTTCAATTCGTACGGTTTGCGATCACGCATATATCGAGGACCCGCCGATAAGCAAAAATATAAATATGCGATTAATATCATGAATAGCGGTCCCGGAGAGTTGGATAGGAACCAACTTTTTGTACGCAAATCTTCATGTTCTACAAAAAAATTCACCATACGGTCCACCATAGCAGTGGACGTGTTCATCCTCAGGGAGACTATACTGGCAGACATTGTGAATGCACTTCTTCTTCTTTTATTTTTTCTGGTATGAAAATCTGTAATTAAATGTAATTTAAATGTAATTAAAATAACAATTAATTTAGAGAAGAAAATAGGAAAAAATTGTAAATGTGTCCCCGAGGTTGCGTGAGCTTCTAATCTGTTGTGAGCGTGCATGTGGGGAGACCAGAGAAATTTTTTAACCTTGGATTCTAACCGGTCAAGGAAGGAACCGATCAAATTTTAGCTTTCTCTCTTCGCTTTTATGACTGTAATAATTCCGCACGGGTCGAAACGACTCAGAACGGTAGAAAAAATTTAAGCGGAAAATGTTCGGTTGTCCTAGTTCTATTAATAATTAATTAATTTAAATATAATTTATTTTAAATTTACTATGAAACGATAACCAACAATTTGCAATTAACGGCTGAGTATGTTTGGGTAACAAGGAAGAGCAACTACTGCACAGTGTGCTACTACCGTTCTTCCAAATTGCAGAGAATCTAAAAATTTCGAAATCTTGTACAAGGAGTAAAACCTTTCAAATAAAGAAACAGACATTCAAAGGTTTGTTTAATTTTTTAATACGCGGAACCAAAGAACAGTTCAATTTCGAATCCAATTTGCTTAAATATATTTCGCAAATATTTCCATAATCGTATGCAGATCGACGAAAAGTCTTCGCGACGTGGAAAATTAGTAACACAAGCTTCCCTATTGTATGCTATTAAGGGAAATTTGATTTAACCATAATTGCCATGAACTTTTCTTATCCAAGTCATCAAAACAAAACCTGTTAGATCTTAATCCGTTACAATCACTTCCTCGTTTATATTGAAGGTAAATTCGTAGAATACAAGATTTCGTAAGTAAGGCTACGAAGGTACCAAACTACCAGGACCCGTTCCTTTATAATATTCAGAGAGACCCAAATCGATTTATAACCATAATTGCCATGAACTTTTCTTATCCAAGTCATCAAAACAAAACCCGTTAGATCTTAATCCGTTACAATCACTTCCTCGTTTATATTGAAGGTAAATTCGTAGAATTCAAGATTTCGTAAGTAAGGCTACGAAGGTACCAAACTACCAGGACCCGTTCCTTTATAATATTCAGAGGGACCCAAATCGATTTAGCAATTGGTGAAATCCCCGCAATTACGAAATCTAAGGCGTAACTTTTCAAAACAGTCTCCAAGAAGTATTTAAGACTGGGTGAATTCACCTCTGTTTAGATACTACCAAGAATAGTTTCTATTTGAGTTAGCAGAACTGGAAATTAAGCCAGTGCTAGTTTCTGCAAGCTTCTGTAAATTAGTTGGACGGCAGTAGCCATTTACGCCAGTTATGTTGTGTTGGGGGTGCCCTTGCGATTTTTAATTGTTGCTATATATAAAAATTGTGTGCAGCGATTTTATTTGCGGTTTTGAAATGCGAGATGCGAGCGAAGCTACAAATCGCATCCTAACGATCTTTTCAATAGACGGTACGATAACATGTGAGATGATTGAAGATTTGCCTCGAACTGGTCGATTATTAAAGTAAAGTGATTACGATCTTACGTAGTTTTCCCTGTTGGTTTGGGGCACAGAACAATTTGAGGCTACAGAAGCAAGAGCTCTGTAGAGGTTCGCCTTCCCCTATTGGAAGATGATTGATTGGCTTAATCATTGTACTTGATTTCATTTCTTCTCAACAACAGATTAAACACTCAAGAGATGCTCCCTTTATGTGCAGGCCCGTTGATAGTTACGAGTGATAATAAGTAGCAGAGGACGAAAAAGTGAAGCTGTGGTTATGCAGTTTTTGGAATTTTAGAATGACGACAGTGATAGTGTTTAAGTTGTAAGATTTCCGTAATAAAAGATTTTACAACTTGTCTCGATCCGAAGAAAGACAACTTTCTTTATTCTTATGTAGCAAAAAATTTTTATCCGAAGACTCGATTTATGTAGAGAGCAGACGTCGCTGAATTTTCTAAAAGGACAGATCGAATCGGCTCCAAGAAGATGATGAAAGCTTTGGTTGTTAACCAAATCTTGACAATAACTAACTAGAGGAAAGAAAGGAGATCATAAAGTTTCTTACAATATTTTCTTAGTTAAGAGATCATAAAGTTTCTTACAATATTTTCTTAGTTAATAAACTAGAACGTTGCCATAATGTCCATCGCACATACAATCGCAATAACAATCTCTCTGGATATAAATTCCATTTCAAAGTCTTTTTAAAAATAGCCATAAATCCATTTATAGAAAATTCCACACATACACAAGCAAAAGAAGAATGATTTTCGCTGATTTATTTCATCCGATAAGCTCCTCCGAATACTAATAATGTAAGTACAGGAGTTTATCTATTTGCTTTTATGTAACTCATTTGTAGCTAGCTATTCCCTTATTGATTATCTTATTACGTTTTAAACATTATAATTATGCTCAACTAATTTCGATTTATCAGTGTGAGTAAGTAAGTTGAAGCAACTTATCTTTTAGTCAAGGTTAAGCTATTCTTATAATTATATAATTAGCTATGAGTGAATTCATGAAAGAAAACCCGAAAGTCAATAACTTGATTGTGTTGCACAATATGAATATAAGGGAAACAAAAGCAAGAAATGATGCTCTCATAGTTTATAGTAACGTATTACTCCAGAATAATTTTTTTGTTTTTTCGCTGCGTAAGTATTTCAGCTTTTAAACCAGTTGGTAAAGGAACTCAAACTACAGCAGGTTTATAGTTGTCGTTCCGTTGCACTTGTCTTGGGCTGGCCATTGTTAAAAGCGTGCGGACATATGGATTTATGTTAATACATATGTTGATAATAACACCTTTGGCCCTTTCAATAAGCATTGTAAACCAAAAACCAGTTTTTTTTTTTTTTTTTATTTTTTTCTTTAAATTTTTTCAACAGATTTTTGTATTTTTTTTTTGCTTTAGAAAAGAAATCCGAAAATTACTATAGATTGGTTAAGCAATCAGGGGTTAATACTATAGGACAATTTAGATCGCATGCTTTTTACAAACTGACAGACAGTGACTGGTATGCGAGTATAAATACTTTGGTAGTTAACATAATCATTAACTTTGATTAAGTTATTTAAGAAACGTTTTTTCTTTTCATTTTTCTTTATTTTCAATAACATTTAAATTCGCTTTAAAAGTAATGAGCTCCGTTTTTCGTAAATGATTAAAACATATTGCCATTATATATATTCATATGTTAATTGCTTAGAAATTAATTGGCGGACGAACCACATTACAATGTAACAAGCTTATCAACTGTATCAGTGTATCAGTGTATCAGTGTATCAGTGTAGAATTTTCATAAAGAAGTTATATTTTTCATCAATGCGATTAGCGATTACGATTTCAAAACTCTGTACATGAACACTTCAGCAATATGCCATAAGGCGATCAGATCAGATCAGTTAAGAATAAACGGGCTACCTTTGAACATATGTGAATCGTATTTCGGGCAATTACTGTTATCATCCTACGGTAGACAACAATGTATACATCACGTCAACATCTACGAAGTTTTCTGTAAGCGATGGATCGATACCATCGTGTCTACTTTTCGCGACTATTTATTAGGTGTTTGTGTTGATTTTAGTCAGCGACATCTGCAGGTAAAAATGATAAAGACTGGGAAATACCAGTCTTCACAATGGCTAAATACGATGATTTTGACCTTTCTCTGCATAAACTATTGATTTATTCACCGTAAACCGACGCTAATCGCATGGAGCGCTCCACAGTTTTTGACCTTCATTACTTTTGTTGTTGGTGTGCAGAAATCTGCTGGCGAAGCCCATCAAACACGTTCAGAAGCTTATGGCGATGCTGCTCCATCATATCCCAATTGTCGATTTTGATTTCAACGGTTTAAAAGTGGCGACACGGTCTGAATGGAAATGCCATTTTTTGGCCACGTTATTGGCAAGAGTTGTCAAGGATACGCTATTGCAACGCAAATGAACTGAAATTCTGCCACACCTAGTGTACCCATTAGGTATACCGCCTTCTGATTGCCACTTGATGCAGCATGACTTGGGCGGCACGCGACTACGCTAAGAGAAGTCTGAAAATGGTTCGTTTGTTGGGTCGCTGCCTAACCAATATAAGTTCTTTTGACACGATATCGCCATGTTGCCAAAAATATAGCAACATGTTGCACAAAATGACGGAAACTAGTTTGATTAATTTCCATTGTGCCATTGTTGTCAATAAATGCCTCCTTCAAGTGAAAAAATTACCAAAATTAACGCGAGCATCTATTATATCAAAACCAACAATACTTATATAAGAAGAACATATATATAAGTAATTGTAACAATAATTAATTTTTTCTTTTTTTTCTCTCATTAAATGAAAACTTTAATTAAAAATTTTGAATTCTTAGGAGCTTAAAATTTAATCAAATCAAATTCGAATGGAACCAATCGCTTATTTATTATAAGATCTTCCACCAAAGACTTCAGTAATGCGGTTAATCCTGGCTTGATCTGGCCACGTCCAAGTACAAAGTGATGACCCTATCAACACCCTATTTTGCATAAGACGATACAGAGGATAGAACTATTAGGGATGGGAGAAATTATTTTAGCTTGTTTTAAGACATGAGACATCTTTAGCGGGACTTCAAATTATATATATATACATATATCTATATCTAGAAATTAACTTGTAACATATATGTATCTAAAGCAAGTCAAGATGCCGATACTTCACGATACAAGAAAGTAGTCTTTACTTTTTTCTAAAGGAATTTGCACGCGTTTTGTTCATTTTTTTCGCTTGAAAAAGGCATTTATTGAGAAAAATTTGTTAATTAAAATATTTTCCATCATTTCCTACAAATTCTATTCATTTCTACTTCTTCAAATCAAAGAACAAAAGTAACGATTGCCGAATATGCAGTTCCGAGTGCTCCATGGTTATCGTCTGTACACTGAATGTCTCAATAATATTGCATGGAAAACTGTTTTCTTATGTAGAGAAACGTCAAAATCATCAAATTTAACCGTTGCGTATATTCATTATTCGCATTCCTTGATCATTTTCAATGATCAAAATACATGCAATAGCTCTAATAGGCGAGGGTTAAATATAAATTTTCAACTGTCCAATCCAAGTTTTTTCTTTCGTCGGAAGAGTCCCCCCGAAGCAGATGATAAGAATGTTCAAAAATCATAAATATTTACTCGGTAGGGAGGCGAGGTAGGAAAACTAAAACGAACCAAATTTGGTTTTGATTTTTTGGTCCAACAAGTGTTACGGACTAATTCTCACCATAAATCGGTAACATTTTTCCTAAAAAACTTTGAAGAGAAAGAGCAATATGCCAAACATAACATATGCAATCAGTCAACGTAAAAGCACGTCGAGAAAATTGTGGATCAATTACTTAAGGACAGATTTCCTAGATTTATAATAATTTTAAAGCAACTTGTGAGGAGTTTTTTAAGCATTTCAAGCATTTATCATAAATCAATGAACAAAGGGAAAGATAAGATGCAGCTTGGTAGCTTCGATAAGTATTATGTCATTATGTCATTTTCCTTTCATCAACCAGACAGACGGACATGGGTAAATTTGGCAATTGCGAAAGTTAGATAAATATTTTTATGCATTGGATACAAGTATATTATCGGGGGTATATATATATAGATATAAGTTTATTTTCGTAGAGTAGCAAGACTCCAAGATTCATCCTTACTGCTGCTAATACTTGATTTCATTGTTCAATATTTGCTTTATTTCTATACAACTGACTGACTGTTCGTTTGACTAGTTAAACTAAACTCGTTTTATTTATTCTAAGAGGCATTTAGTGCTTCTGCGTATGTGTTTTTAAATATTTACTATTTTTGCTTTCAATAGAAATATTTACTTGTGTCCAGGTAAAAATAAAAAAATTAATAAATTTCTGATTAATTTCTAATCTAAACATGATTCAGTCCTGTCGGCGATATTTACATTGGTCACTATTTCATTTATTTTAGTTAAGGATGATAAGTTACCGTTAACTTGGATAAGTTAAGCTGCGTTTGAGAAACACTTAACGCTTTTAGTTGCAAAACTGAAGATTTTTTCAAAGAAACTCGAAATTTCTAGATGCTATATATATATATATATCGATATAGATATATGTACTCGTGTATATATATTAGGTGCAGTAATAACTTCTCTGTGTTCAAATTGACTGCTTTGTAAAACGAAAGTGACGCGTTCATTTCTTCCGAAATTTTGGGCGTACGTAGCTTAGAAATTGATGTTTGTACGGTGCAAGTTTCAGCTGTTGCAGCATTTAAGGCCTTCATAAAGATGTCCGGCCAGTTAAGCCGAATTAAATTCTACTTTGGTTCCTGTCTAAGTCAATTCTGTTGCTGTTGAGGTAAATGTCCAACATTTCATTGGTTCGATCCTTTCCTTTTTTTATAATGCTTTAAGAAACTAGTAAGAAAATTATGTTTGCCAGAAGTACTTTTTTTTATTACTTAAAACGTGAAGTATAAATCGCAAACCGTAGAGTTTGCTTTCAGTCCAAAAATTGGCGTTTGAGAAAAAGTTTTTGCTTTCCATTCGTTTTTCTTTTGTTTTCAAATAGTATTAATATCTTTATTACAGTAATGTTGGGGCATTTGTTAACACATCTGTTAAAGATTAAAATCGCAAAGAGGAGGAGAAAACTTTTTCCCGGAGGCTTAATATAAACTATAAGTTGAGACTTCTGCCTTTTAGGGCGAATTTTCAAAACCCCGCCCAAAATGAATTAATCGGGGACGCATGAATCGATCGATCGCAATAAATTTCTAGGTGGCGCTGGAAATTCTGTGCGTCAAGTTTTAGATCGGTACCTGCTAAAATGTATAAGACACAAGCTTTGATTATTGTACGTAGACCATGCCTATTGTGGTGATGAACTTTGAAAGACCTTTGATAAATGCTCGTACACTTTGGATATTCGTAGTGCAAGTCGTCATCAGTTACGAATGGATCTGTTCACTTTTCTACTTTACTTGCGGCTATTGAAAGGAAGAAGCCAGATTTTAACCTTTTATGGTAGTTTTTGTAGCCGTAGACTTCGATTCGGCGAACGAACAGACCATCAGAAAAGAGGTGAAAGATATAGCGACAGAATTTTGAGCAATTGAAGTAAGAATGTAATTTACGCCTACTTCTGATGAGTATTTCTTTGGTTGTTATAACCTGAGAATCTAATCTGGCAAACTTCCTTCCTCCGTTAATGGGTAGAAAAGTTTCCACTTGTTAACATTGACTAACATCCGCTATTAGCTGAGGTAATTATCTCCTAACTCAATCGGATCTTTCGTAAATAATACTTAAGTCTCTGTCATATGACAAAACCAGTTTTTTCTTTTCTTGGAATGAATTCAAAAGACGATCATCTACAGCCCGCAAGCTTAGAAAAACAAGTAAGAAAGCTATGATGGTCTTAACGTAACCTTGAATGTACAATCATTTCTTCTCATTGAGATAAACTTTCGTTTATTTGTTGACTACGAATGTGTTGAAGGGTTGATTCAGAGCGAAAGACAATTAGATTAACTTGTTACGCCAAGTGCCCAAACCTTGTGTTTTAATCATACGAAAGAAAGCAAACGATATCTTCCAAAAAAAAAAAAAAAAAAAAAATTCCAAAGATCAAGCTTTGGATGGATACAACTTCAAGATAATACAACATCTTAAAAAAAAAGAAAAATAAATAAGAAAACATTAGTTTAACTTAACCACACACACTTGGCATGGTTTGCAAAAATCGCCTTGAGACTCGATATTACATAAGTACTTTTGATTCCAACTTTATAGTCAAATTTTAAAGATCATCAGATTGAGTTTTTGTGTTTTTTTTTTTTTTTTTGTTTCGTGTTCTCCTTCTAACCAAACAAAATTAACGACCAGCAATTTAAGAAGTGTCGTTAAGGTACTTGTAACACAAGCCTATGTTGACGTTTACATTTACTTTTGCATATTTATGTAGCTTTTGTTGAAATTCTGTTCGTTCATATTTGATGATGAACGCATTTAAAAAAAAAAAAAAGAAAAAAAAAAATTGGTGTTTTTGTGTCATACACATGCACATACACTCATGTCTGTATCTGTTTACGGAAATATTTGCTTATAGAAGAAATATTTATTTTTCTTATATTTTCTGATATTTTTCTCATTTCTGCTTTATAAAGAAGTTTTGAACAAAACAACAACAATAATAAATAATATTTCTGTGATCCAATATTTGATCTTGAAAACTAGTTTGAGATTTTGTTCAAAGTGTTGTAAAATGAAAATAAAAAAAAAAATCCCCACAAAATTATACCGTTAGATAACTTTTATAATAATAAGTAATTACGATAATGAGCCCGCCATTAGGCATGACTTGATGCCCTTTGCAAGTACCCATTACCACTTAAGTGCAGATAGAAGGTATACTGATCTTGTCATTCCATTTTGTAGCACACAAACTTCTTCTTCATGAAGCTAAAGATGTCCACATAACCGATGTCAGGAACTGAACTTGACACCCATACTCTTGGATCAATCGCCAAGGTGAACTTTTTAAACAAAGTTCGATTCGTTTGGGTTACACAAAAAAACAGCTGAAATGTCTTTTAAAAGTTGCGTCCAAATATAATGCGAAACGTTCTGGCACATAAATGATTAGCAAAAAAATTGTGCCTACTTTTTTTTGCTTTGTTTTTTTTTTTACCAACCACCGAGTAGCACGTGCGAGCACAATGGCGATCGGCAAGTAGTGTATGTGTAGGTTTACCTTGTAAACGGAGGAATCAGACACGATGGGGAAGACCTTTGCTGGTAGATTGTATTGTGGAGACAGATCGTGTGATTCTTCAACAACGAGTAGCGATAGTGTGTCGTGCGCTATGGCAGGCATTTCCAGAACGAATGAGTGGGAACGCTGGGAAATGATTGCGTTTCTAGTAAAGTGAATTTATTTGCCGATCGATAAACTCCTTTTACCTCTGTAGAACACTTGCCCTATACATAAGCACCACAAAAGCCCGCATTACGCCGATGCCCTTTTAGCTTGCTTAAGACGAGAAAATTTTGGACTACAACGTGAAACGAAGCCTTTTTGCTTGTTTAGATTTTAGAAACTTACCAAAACTCTTAAACGACTCAAGGTTAAAGGGCCACGATTTCCAAAATAGTCCAAGTTATAGATCTCCAATTTCTAAGTTACAAAGACCAATGAGTTTTAAAAAATAACCTCAAAATTTAAAAGATAAGTATCTGGGTAGCATTATTTCATCTTTTTAAAAGAAAACTTTACTTTTTTGAATAATTTTATAAAAATATTTTCCCTTCCCCGGGCTGTTGTGCATCAAGTGAAGTTTTATGGAAACGAATTTCAAAAATTTTTTTAATTGGATATCGGAAAGTTTATAGCGTGGACAGGTGACGGGTATATTAGTTTCGTTCTTTGCCCCCGGTTTGGTTTTTTCAATGTGTAATTTTTTTTTCAATAATGAAAAAAAAAAATATTTTTTTTTTGAAATTGTCATAAACAACTACTGCATCATAAGGGTAAATAATTAAGTTGAAATTTTTATTTATATTGAATACACTATTATCGATTGTGATACATCGGTCAATAATGTCCAGGAATTCACTAAACAAACAGGGCGTTCTTTGTTTTCGTTTTTTATGTTCATTAATTAAGGTTTAGAAGCTTTTTAGTAATATTCATATCGGTTATAGCACCCGAAGGTTAATCTACTGAAAAGCACACATATATGCGATATATATTTTTGTTCATTATGAAATTGTCAGAAGGATAGCATCACGTAAGACTTGTTGTCTGCTCATCAAAATCTTGTATTACGAATGCTATATATAGAGTGAGTTGGACAGGCATTTCCGTTCTCTATACCAGCACTTTTATAAAAAAAAAAAACGAGTTAGTGTCGGAAACAGTTGACCCTACACATTTACTCTGCCCAAATTCGCCTAATATCCTTTTATCCACTTCCCTCATGAAATGCTAAAAATTAAACCTTGTTGCCATATAAAAAGCTTACTTTTAAGGCAGAGGTGTGAAGAATAGACCTATGTGGTCCAAACTTATCATACTAAATTCATACCCCAATTCCCTATTTAGCATCAACCTTCGCTATAAAATACCAAGGCAGAGAGTTACAAAAAAATAGTTCCAAAAAATAGTTCCTTCATTTTTCTCTGACCCTATTAAGTGTATGCCTCGATATCGATTTTCAACACCGTATTATCTTCAAGCGTTTCTGTCACTCTTCCAAATCAAAATAATCAAAATATCGATCTGCAGATTGAACACAATATAAACGGATAGGTATAAGACAGACAGATTGCCAGACGTGCTTAATTACAATCTAATTCTGAATTCATTAAGATTTATATGCTACAGATCCATCCAGTAGTTGTCTACATACGCACAAACCTAATATCTCCTTACTACAGGTCAAACAGGGAGGGTCTCACAAATAAAATTCTGTTATAAGAAACCTGACTTTGTTTATCGAATGCGTTCCTAAAAATACTTACATAAGCACTGATCACTTACAGTATAAGGCTGTAATCGAAAGTGAATAATTAACTAAGAAGTGAACTGAAATTTTGAACAAATATTTTTAGTAACTGAGCAACAAAAAATTATTGATGTGCTTGCAATTCAAACTGTAATTAATTATTTGGAATTGGGAAAATGACCTGTAACCGAGATTCATCTGTAAGTCACGAAGTACACTTTTAATGAGTTGGCAATCAAATGAATTCGATAATTAACGAACGTCGACGGGAAAACACACCAAATTAATCATAATTAAATAAAAAAGTAAATTACTCCTGTAAAAGACAATAATTATATTAATAGCAAAAGCAAAGAGTAATTTTTTTTTAATCTACGTCATTATAAGGGAACGTGATTTAAGTAAAATAATTTTACGTTTATTCTATATGTATATATATATATATATATATATATATACATGTGTGGGTATATATATATATATATATATATATATGGGGTTCATGTGTTTATCTGTTTCCTAGTTCTAAGGATTTGCCGGCTTTAATAAGCTAATCACGTCGCTGCCAGAAAAATGTGTTCACGTTTTACAGAATTTTTTTTTTTTTTGAAAGCATTTTGTCTGCCCCCTCTCCCCCTACTGCAAAGCGAGTGATTGACAAAAACGTAAGCACTCATTTAATGTTTTTTTTTTTTAACCGAAAAGCGACCGTAACGCGTCAAATTAATTCAAAATTTATTCAATATTCATGTGCTAGTGTTCTGTTTACGCATCCGAAAAAGTTAAAAGCAAAACTATGCGTAACCTTTCAATTACCATAATTTAACATATGAAATATTATTGAGAATTTTATATAAAAGAATATTTTGATATATTCGCATACATATGCAATGTGATAACATATTTAATAATTAATTAACATTGATTTCATTCGAACATTTAACCAAATATGCTTAAGAAATTTATTTGTATAGAAAAAATTTCCGGTTTCTCAACTCACTATCACTATGTCACAAAACAAAAAAAACAAAAATTACGATTTATTTAACATTTTTTTTTTGTTCCGACTTGAGCGAACAGAAATAAAAAATAATTATTAATATATAAATCATTTCTTTTAATGCTTTGTTGTTGTAAATAAAATAAAAAAAAAAAGTATAATTTTCTCGGTTACATTGTTAAAACTGACCTACCCTAAAAAAACTCTCTCCACTTAGACAAGTCATTGGTAAGCTCGCAGTGAGTTAACGCATACGTCTTCCCTCATCTCAATATGTCTGGGACTATGTCTAGTTTCCATGATTTAAAGGCAGATAAAAGTGAAAAGTTGAAGATGCGAGTGCAGGCGAATGTATTGTGCTCTTCCCCCTCTTAAGGAATCGAGGGAGATGGGAAAGAAAGATAAAAATACGACTCTTTATAGAAGGCAAGGCTTTAATGGACTTAGCCAATTTCTTATATCTTGCGCCTAAGGTTTCCCTTTCGCTAATCGCCCTTTGTAGAAACACTCTTCTAATCAGTACCTACGTACTATATATCCGCCTTCTTCCTTAACCTTAGCGTAATCATGATAATATTTACCCATTATTGTTAATATTTATAACAATCAAGGGTTTCCTTGCTTCAGGAACAAACTTGACTACCCACTAGTTTAAGAAAATTTAGGTATTTATGCGGTTCATTTTATTATTAAGGTTTCATAACCCCAGCCGAAATTTTAGAGGTTCGATGGCAGTTATTTATTTCAATTTTAAAATCAAGGCCCATCTTAGGGTTCGACTTTTGAATTTTCGACCGGATACCTATAGATTATGAAAATAATTTGAAATTTCAATTTTCAAATTTGTTTTTGCAGAGTTTACAGAGTCCCCATAACCCATGCTTAGGGAGAGTGGTATAGTAAAACGGACGGACAATCTCACGCTACTCTAATGTACGTATTTTACTCTAATAAGCGGTCGCAAGTGCTTTTATACTGACTAATAAAAACAACGGTTGCGTAATAACATATAATAGAAGCGATGCACTCCCAGTTTTTAATCGTGATCATAAGCAAATGATTAAACTAAGCGCTTCAATCTACTATAAGGGAATTGAATCGAATTAATCAAAGCCCCTTACAATACTTTTATTTTATATGTTTTGTCTGACAAGGTCGTAAAGAGTGTTTGAGACAAAGTAAATTTATTGCTAAATAAAAGAAATAAAGAAAAATTTATTATGTAATTACGTCAGACTAAATATGCGTCTGTCTTTACATTCAAATGACACGATTGTTTCTTGGAAGGATTATGTCCGTTTTATGTTAGCACATATCGGAGCGAAGCGGCAAACCAAGTCATTACAACAACACCTTCGTATGTCATCTTGGCAGCATGTCCTTGGGTAATTTGGATAATGTTGTCAATCAACTACCGAAACTTATTGCTTATCTGGTATTTTCTTATGTTGTCCTAAGATTAAGATAAGCGACTTTGTTCTGCTCTTTGCAAAGAAAATTCTACTAAAATAAGTGCAATTTTGTTTTTTTTTTTTTAATATGACCAACTTTTCAGGGAAGATCCACTAAGTAACACCGTGACATCCACAAAAAAGTGAGGAAAGAGAAACAGATAAGAAGTAGCCGCACCCTA
>CCAG010009132.1:0-75243 GCA_001077435.1 Glossina morsitans morsitans | reverse complement strand
AAAAAAAAAAACCACTTTAGGGCAACAATCATAACCTAAGATTAATTGTAATTAAAATTTTTATAAATTGTTATCTATCCAATGAATACCTACCATTGCAAAGGCCAGAACGGAATACGAGTACAAGATTTGCTTTTTCACGTGAGATGCAATCGAAGAAATTAAATGAAATTAACACAAGTAAGAAGGTGCTGTTCGCATTCTACTCTTCAAATTCTTTTATTTGATACCCATATTGCTGGTATTGTTAAGAAAATAGTTGTCGTGGTGTCCACCATATTCATCTTAGAATTAACTTCAAATAACATCTCAAAAAAGTGAAAAAATAAAATTTAATTACTCGTAAATTTGTGTGCACACGGCCGATTGGTTCCAGTTTTGAATCTAAAGAGTAGAATATTTCTTAAAGTAAGTTTGGAAAATTTCCGCCGTCAAGTTTAATAACTGCTGAGTAACGAGCAAAAAGCCGAAAATTTTTATATAAAAAAAACTGGGTTACGTTCAGTTTATGCTTCACTGCGCGCTTCTGGTCCATTTTCAATACCATCTTGCGTGCACAAACTTTCAAAGTTTCTATCAAATTTTAAGTCAATATCTTCATCTGCGCGATCAGGAGAGTGCCAAAAACACACACCACACAAACACACAGATGAACAGACATGGCGCTCATCAAGAATATATATGCTTTATAGGGTGTCTGAAGCTTCCTTTTGACGGGTGTTACATATATTATGGCATAAAACAAAATGAGTACACGCCCATTTTACAGTGGTGGGTACAAAAAACAAAAAGAAAAGAATATCTAAAAAACGCAATCAGATAAATTTTTAGGGTCTTGAGTTGACACTATCTGGGTTTTTTCTTTTTATTTTTGGATTATTTTTGTTTTGTCTCTTGCTTGAAGGTAATGACAACAAAGAAAGAAACCTTTTACTTTAATTAGAAATTATTGAAAGGAAATCTCACACCAATACGCATAAGATCGCCCTTGGAATACATAAAATTTCATTTAGACGAACATGTAGCATTTTAGCCTGAAGGCCTGTGCGTTCTCTTTGCAATTGAAGTCGTTTTGATTTAATTGATTTGTACGTACGATTAACCGATAAATCATTTTCCTGCCGGAGAAGTTCGTTTACAGTCTTCTTCATTGCGATGTGTAAATATTTCTTCTTCTATCTTTATTTTTTTACATAAATTTTGCAACATACCTGTTGTCGTCGTCTCTTGTGTTTCAAAATTCCTATCGACGGGGAAACTAATTTGATTTTTCTGAACGTTTAAATTATAGATTTTATGTAAGTTTTCATTGCATTTAAAAGGCGAGTTAGAAAAAGTAAATAAAATAATGTTTTGAAAAAAAAAAAAAAAAAAAAAAACAAAAAAATGAAAACAACTTTAAAATTAATGTTTAATGAATTGTGCAACGTATCTCATTGTTGTCGATTTTCTTTATATATATATATATATATATATATTTCTAACAGTATGTAATCTTGACCACATTACTCATTATCGTCATCATCATTATCCTCAAATCAAATGAGTTTTTCCTTTGTTTTTTCGTGCCCATTGTTTTGCTTTTGCTTTTCATTATGAAAACTGAGAGAGACTTTACTAATTAATGTTTCAATGTTACTGCAACAACATTTGCAATAACTAAGCGATATTTTCAAGTATAGAAGAGATTTAGGGGAGATAGATACGCTCGGAACAATAGAAAAAATGCAGAAGAAAAAAAAGAAAAAGAGAAAAAAGTAAAAATAAATATAAATTAAAAAAGTAGTTCTTCGATGGCAGTCGTTGAAAATTGCTTTACTATGAGCAGACGCCCACATGAAAATGTGGAAAAATTGAGGACACAATTAAAATGAGGATATTTTCATTAACATGTAGTTGGATTAAGAAACAATAAAATGACATTGAAATCTCCTTGCTTTGTAAAGGAGCAATAGATATGGCAAACATTAGCGTGAAACCATCATTACATTCTTAGTGTGAATCCTTCGAAAAGCATCTTCAAATCTTTAAAAAATTCTCAAAAATGTTTTCCTCTTTTTAACCAGCATAAGATATTCCGGACCGTTAGTCATCTCTAGGATATGTGGAGTTTTCTCAGTTGCATAACTTGAGATCGAAAAGCTTAGCTTCAAATATCTATCTATTGAAATACCTATGCACTCAGATCAAGGTCAAATCTCATTTGAAAATTGATAGAATTTTCATAATACTTTTTCTAATAAAATCTTCCAGATATGCAGTTCAATTTTTGTTTTCTTAAACAATACAAAGAAGAGATTGTGCCGATCGCTTATATCCGCGGTTATAAGTAATTGAATAGAGGGAGCATTTCAATTTCCTATTCCCGGCTAGTGGTTCCAAAACCGATGAGCTTCAGAGCTCATCAAGCAGCAAATGCTGTGGCAAATGATGATCTAATTTTTAAGGGGTGTGTTAGATTAGATCGTAAGATGCTTACGAATGTGGTCTTCTTTCGCACTTCTTTTACTTCAAGCAGAGAATAATTTTTATGTGAAACTGTTCACCCATCGCATGGGGAGTTTTGAGGATTTTCGCTTTGTTTCTTCCGCGAATATCTTCTTCATCTTTTATTTTTGCTTTAAAAATATTTGCTACACATTTTGCGATACCCAAAGTAATTATCAATTTATTCATGCGCTTGAAAGGTAAATATTAAAATTCTTTTGTTAAATTGTCTTCTGGTGGAAAATCAATTTTGTAAAATTTCCCATCACTCACACTCACACTACGCTTCTTTTTATTTTCAGTCCGCTATGCTTCAACGAATTTCGAGAAGGGAAACAAAAACAAAAAACACAACAACAACGACAACGAAAACAAAAACCTTAAGTAAATCGTGTGTAAATTAAACTTTTTTCTGGTATCTGTCTGATATATAACGCAACGTGAGAATAACAAAGATTTCAAGTCTAGCTTGGATCGCTTGATTAGAATGGTGATGCTGATGTGAAGAAGAATGACGAAGAAAATAGAGAAAAAAAAAAAAAAAAAATGAAAATCGCAAGAAATAATTTTTTTTTTTTTTTTTTTTTTTTTTAAGACACAATTCCTTCCCAACCATATCCAACCATTTCTGTTTAACTTGAATGGTGCTTTCGTGGAGAGCGAGCATTTAAAATGCATTAAGTTGTTGAAAGTTATGCTCGAGTGCTATTCGGTTAAAGCAAATTTGCGAGTTGGTCCGTGGCCTTTAAAGCAGCTATAGTTTGATTCTTTTTTTTTTCACCCGCTAACGGAAATTCAAATCAAATCTTTTCTATAAAAATTCATTTTATTGTTTTTGATTCTATGAACTTTTTCATTTAAATCGTTATATGAATATTCTCTCGTTTAAGCCCCTTTCGATTCCACCGCACCGCAAGGGAAGCGCAAATGCATGTACATATATGTGTACTTTGATTACTCGTATAAATATATTAAAAACGTCAAAAACACACATTGTTGTTGTTTTTTTTTTATTATTCGGTTTACTTGTATTTTTGGCAGAGTTAGTCATGTATATCAGTTATATTGTTGCTATTGTTATATAAGGTGGTTTGGCTTTTGTCCAAAAGTCTATAAAATTTTTATTTATTTATTTATTTTGTTTCTTCTTTTTTGTTTTTTTTTTTTTTTTTTTTTTTTTATAACAAAAACATTCAGTTTTGTTACTTAAAAAACCTTAGACGACTTTTTAGGCAGATTTTGTCGTTTCAAATTTTTTTGTTTTTCCTTCTCTTTTTTATTTTGGTGTGTTTTATCCTGTTTTGAAAAAATAAAGTAAAAGGCATAGGCAAAAGAAAGATACGAGGGCGGCGCGTTTATAGGACACCATACTGTGCAACGTTTTTGTTCTCTGTTGATGATCTGGCAATCAATAGAGCCAGAAACCCTTAAGTACTTGACAATTAGAGCCTAAACAAAATGTCAATACAAAAATGGGAACTAATGTACGAAACTTGTCTACTGAGATCGGACTTGCGTACATACGTATATATATATATATATATGCAATTGATGGAAATACATTATTCTGTCGGCAGGGAGGAGAGAAAGGAGGAAATTTTGATAAAACACTTAAAGCTTTCTTTGTATTTATATTTAACACGATTTAAATTCGTTATCCTTTTTAAACATTTTCACATCTGAGGTTATACACTAGGGGGATTGTTCTTGTAGTTGGTGTTGTTGTTGTTTCTTCTTGTTAAATCAACTCTTTCTCTTTTGTTTTAGAAGAAAAAAAGAAAAATAAATAAATAAAAAGCATATTATTTCTTTATTGAGTCGTTTCCCTTTGATTTGTTTCCTAAGCTCTAGGGGCCTTTAAAAAACTAAATCTTTATATACATTTTTGTTTTTTGTTTTTTTTTTTGCTTTTCATGAAATGGTAAAGAAAAACACACATTTTTTGATTACTTATCTTTCAAATTGAACAAAACTCTTTCTCTGCTACCCCATCGTTGCCTATGTAACGAGTAACAAGTGTTAACACGGATTCCTCAACTATTTATGCCTTGAATAATAAGATTTTTCATTAATATTAAAAGAATTTTGTTCTTTGCTTGGTTATGGAAACTCATACAAATGTTGGCAATTGAAAGGTAGATAAATTATGGAAAGAATTCTTGGCAATGTATTTATTTTACCCTCTCATACACACACACACACACACACACACACATGCACACACAGAATCGAATGCATGTTGCTGCTTAAGTTAAACAAACATTTCTTTCTCGATTGCTTGCTGCTGCAGTTTGGCCACAACTTGGCATACAGCATAGATAATATGCTGTTCTTTAGAGAATGATGAACATAAATGTGTTACCAAATTGTAAAAAAAAAGGTTGGCTAACGGCCAACACACAAGTCTGTGTAATGAAAAATTTCTTAGCAAACTGTAAGGCACATTAGGTGCCACTGTGTATGTGTATGCGTACAGTGTTAAGTAGATCTGTGACCTCAGTCCTATAATATATACGAAGGTGTGCGCGTGGGTGTTTGATGTTTTGTGTATTATTAGAACCTATTTAAATATTTATGTGCGTAATGAGAATGTGTGTGCGTAGAAGTGTAAGCAGCAGTTGTGCATTGCTTTTATTTTTAAGAAGGAAGAAACAAAATATGTAAGAAAACTTCGCTTGAGGGCATCTGTTTTGTGTTGAGTGCAAATATTATGAGAGCCTTGAAGTTATTTAGCAAATGTTACTATTTATACTTTGTCACGGCAACTTTCTATTGAGAGTAAAAACAAAAAAAAAAATGTGTAAATAAAAAACAAAAAAAAACATTATGGGTTTCGTTTTTTTGATACAATTTCAACTAGTTTTTCTGCACAGTTTCACTAAACACTTCAACTACTGAACATCTAATAAACTAGCATTCAAAAATAAACGGAAATGTTTTGCCGTCGTTGTTGGTTAGATTTTAAGACAAACGATCTTTATGTAAAATGTTCGGGGCCCTGCAATTGGTCCTATCATCCGCAATGCGTTAATTTGGATGCAACAGTGACACGTGAATTGTTGCATAATCGCTACATGGAATGGTACTGTTTTCATTGCCGGCAACTCTATCGTTTGCAGTTGTATTTTGAGGTATTTTAAGAAGGACAAAAGTATACCTGAACAGACAAAGTCGACCTTTTTAAACGCATATGCATACATACATGTTCCTCATTATTTTATTTAAAAAAATGAGTCATATTGTGTATGGCCTTGACATTTTCGCAAAGGCTCATTAAAATAGTATATTTTCTGCGTCCTTAAGTCTTACGGTATACAAACACAAATATAATGGTTAACAAGGAAGGCACAAATCATGGTTATTTTTAAAGCATATAAGTAGCAAAATGTTTTAATTACTTTCGCAAGCAGTGGACATTATTATTAAGCGGTCTTTAAATAATTTTTACAAAATTTAATCTGCCCCAAAGCGTGACGTCAACATTTATTATAAATATGCCGAAGAAGAGCAATTAAATTGATTGCAAAAAAGTGAAAAAGTGCTTACAAACAGATATCGAATTGAAATCTTACATAAAATTATGCAAAACTTCTGCGACCACTTCTAGTGAACACAAATGTAAAATATGATCTGCATATGTTCAGTTGAATGTGGATTCTTCTCATGTTTTAAATTTGGTCATCATGGCGTATGATATCTTCAATAAGTAGAAATAATGCTTATACGTCGCTAATCTCAATGGGCATAATAAACGAGAAAGAACTTATACACAATCCCAGAGAAAGGGACCGAGAAATACAGGCACACATACACAACCATATGAAGGAGTATGCTATAAAGAAGGAATGGCAAACCTTTGGCAAACAAAGAATCCCCATAACGTTAAAGCGAAGATAATTGCAAAGATCGACGATTTGCCGTTTGGCGATATATTAAAGAAAGTTCAGCAGGACGAGAGTTTGCGCAAATTAGGCCAGGATGTTTTTAAGACTTTTCTAAAACAAAAAATATCGAAGAGATATTTACGTTCACACAAAATCTAATACAATGAAGCCATGCAAATGAGACAACATATCAGGCGGAAATAAGAGGAGCATTAAATATATTTGGAATGCTATAAAGATCATGAGTAAATCTTTTGTGGATAGGCATTTGGCAATCACGGGTGCACCCAATATGGTAAAAAAGGCTGCAAACAACTACAAGAGATTCTTCAAATGTCTTGAATATGGATATACAGTGAAAATGTGCAAAAGGACGACTGACATAAGCTAATGTTGTCTAAATTTCTGCTTAAGCAGATACATCTGGATAGACAGTGTGAACACAAATCTAGATGCGCCATTTTGCCTATAGAGGGCTAGATTCAAATCGTCCCCTCGGTAGCATTTCTCCTCGTGCTATGAATGACTATAACAGGAATTTAACTAAAATTAGTTAACGAAAATAATGTGACTTAATTTAAACGGTATAAAATTTGCTGGGACAAGCCATTATTGCATAGGAAATTGATGTTGTGACCCCCGCATGACAATGCCACAAAAATAGATAAATTTAATATAAGAAGCACTGATCACTTTCAAACGGCACGGATTAATGTGTAAAAAGTGTCACCTATTGCTCATACTTGAGGAGCCACTCAGGGAAAATAACCCTCTGTTTTTTCGTAGTTAGGAAGAATTACAAGTAGAAAGTGTCGCAAGGGAAATTATGTGAATGTTTAAGTTTATTGAGTTGCCGTCACCTATCATGTTGTCTGGACCTAATAGACTCTGCAGAAGTGATAGCCCATATCAATCATCGGCGAAAACGAATACTGGACGAAACGCACAATTGATTGACAGAAACCGGCAAATGTTTAAAAGGATTGTGGCCCGATAACATGACACTATCCTGGCAGCAGTGACAGCAGTACTAAGCACTCACGCGAATAATACTGGGGAGCTCCACAAACCTAACATACATGGACATACATGATAATTGGAAGTATGTAGTTTGGTCCGATGAATCATCATTCACATTGTTTCCTGCAAACGGACGGGTTTATGTATGGATACATAAATATATACATCGTTGCGATACTTAAGTCGTAAATTATTATATTCCGGCGTTCGCAACATTTTATAGAACAGTTTATAACACAACATCAGTATATTGTAAAGGAAAACGTTGCGTCTCGCTATAAATTGGTTGCTTGCAAAAAGCGAACTGAAGGCGTTTTCAAATTTTTTCGGCATTTGCACAACTCTCCGCAATGCATGGGAGCCGATGCGCTCAAACTAATTGCATGATGTAAAAGTCTGGTGAGAGAAGTTAATTTTTTTTTAGCGTATTGAAGGGTGTCTTAGAGGTCTACTTCGATTTTTGATATAAGCCAAGCTTTTAAGCTTTCATGTTACTTTACAACACTGGATTTGCGTTAAAGGGTATCCGCGATTCGTTTTTGGCAATATGTCTAATATTTCGCCGTTGTTTCGTTCTCGCTTTGTAACCGAATAAATTTTCATTGTTCTTTTTGCACTTTTTATGCTGCATTTTTTCCACTGCTCTCAAAAGAATAATAATTATTTACTTCAACGTAAAAGGAAAATGAAAAAAACCTGTGTAAGCAGCTATTAAACATAAGGTTTTTATACACTTTTACGTACTTACAGAAGCATTTTTAATGATAGTCTCATCCACCATCAACCCTCGGTGTTTTCAACGAGAAGGGAAGGCTAAATCTTTTCAGCAACCAGACCAAAAAAAATTAAAAAAAAGAAACGTTCAGAACATAAGCATTGACAGAGCGAGCTTTTAGTAAATGAAAATTTTCTTGTAAACGCACAAATTACGAGTGATGTACCATCGTACCGTCAGTGGCAGCATAAATATCGCGTTCAAGTTTTCCTTTTTTTTTTTTAAACTTTTGCACTTGCTTAAGACGGTTTTCTCAAATTCGTTGAAGGCCATCAATGAGATTTTTATCTTAGCCATATAAGTGCTTAGTCATATTGTTTTTTATATACATTTCTTTTCATAACACTATCATTCAATATCAACATCGTCATCATCATCGGCATCAGCATCATTGGTTGACCTTATCTTGAGCGTTTCCCTTCGCTTGCTATGTCCTCACTTGAGTTTTTCCTTTTCTTTGTTGTGTACTTTGTGTATTTTAGTTCATCACCCTTAGACAACTGTGGAGATACTGTGTTTTCTTTACACTCTCGACCTAAAGGTGAGGGTATATTCATTCTACCAAAACGTTTGCCACACCCGGACGACAGATGAATCTGTCTGTATTGTCTTTGGATCACAAATATCAGTTACAGTCACAGGTCTGCAGCGCAATATTCAGCGCTTTGTTCGTCGTCGTTATTCGTGAACAACAAAAGATATAACAATAAAAATTTCCTCATATATTGTATGGGCGATCCTACAATGGTTATACAAAAACGCGAAGAATCGGCCTCGCCCGCTTATTATTAAAGAGTATCGAGATTTAGTT
Organism: Glossina morsitans morsitans; assembly: GCA_001077435.1. NCBI lineage: Eukaryota > Metazoa > Arthropoda > Insecta > Diptera > Glossinidae > Glossina > Glossina morsitans. The sequence continues at coordinate 66,266 of CCAG010009132.1, read as the reverse complement.
TTCTCATTTTAAATAAAAGAGTTGAGTATAAAGGATTTGGTGACAGCCGAACATAACTTTCTTCGTGTGTTTATTGCACTTCAGAATAATTTGTAGTCTCTTTCTTGTATTGATAGCAAATAATGTGCTGAGTCACGTTAGTGCGGCTTAACTTAAAAGGTATCTGCAGTAAAAAACTGCTCAAACCGAAAAGTTGTTATTTATAGCGACTTTAGGCGTTTACAAGGCAATCGTAGCAGATGTCTTGGCTAAAAACTAAGCCAAATGTCCAGTTGTATAGTCGAAAATTAACTTCTAATTACAACTTGGTTTTAATGTCGCTTGATATTCCATTGGCTTTCACTGTGAATGGTAAAGAAAATTAAGGATAATGCAGTTGAAAAACATAGGATCTGAGCGCTTCTTGAATGGACTAAACTTTGTAGCAAAGATAATAAGCGATCATAAGATCTTATATTGAATTGTACCACATCACTCAACCAGTCTTCTGCCTGAGGCATATATGGCATCATATCTGGATCGTACCGGCCTCTAAACTATACGCGCTGAAATTTCATGATATTTCGAAAATTAATTTACAAGCGACAATCCTTGCAGTGACGCTACTTTTGGAATTTCCAAAGTGAGTAGATGAATACGTTCGCCCTGGCCGAATACACTCGGCAGTTGAGGCCGTGATATGTCCAGAGTCAAACCGGCAGTCAGCCGCGTAAATAGCAATCGACGAAAGACGACCAAAAAAGTAGAGTCGCTAAAGCGCCTATAACTTCTAAGTATGTATGATCGAATTGTCATGAAATTTTGACATCTACCGTCTGACAGTTGTTACTAGCCCAAAAACGTATGGGCCTGTCAACAGTGTTGCCGTATATATATCAAACCAGAAACTTATTGAGCGATGTCCAATAATATGCAAACTTGTTCATGTTGCTTGTTTGCTTAGATTTAGTCGCTCGCATGTCCTTCATATAAATATGTGAAAAATATTTAAAAAAAGGACTCCAACTTTTGAAATTATTTTGTTCCAAAAGGAGCTCTTTTCCTCTCCACAGATACAACGCAAATGATTGTGTGATTAAATGCGATATAACTTGCTGTTCGGTTGCCATACTGTAGAAGCAAAAGAAACTTTTAGTAGTTAACTACCGGCTATGGTTTGATCTCCAATGCCATAAGTCGGTTATTTGAATGCTATTTTCTTATATATGAAATAAAAGCGTAATTAATTTATTTTACTTAAAATATATTTTTAATTTAATTCTTTTTCAGATCGCCATCTGTGATGATTATAGTCTGCCTGTGGATTTTGTTAAAAAACGACCGTCCAGCTTTGATCCCTGTTTAGCAGAAGCTTTGCCCACAAACCCCGAGAACTGGACTGCTGCCAGTCCACAAAAAGAATTTGTAAGTGTCTATGTGTTATTTGTGAATACAATATGAACGAAATCAAACATTATCTCCATTACGGCTCTTTTCCCAACACTGAACAATAATTTATTGTACGCAATTTAGTAAAATCCTCCAGCAAATGTTTACTCACCAGCTGTGTTGCAATATATTCACAGTACACATGCCTAACCGTATCTACCTATCTAATTCAACTTATGACTTAAGAGAGAGTGTGTGTTTAACCATAAAGCCATAATTTTGTGTGTGTTTCGTATTTGCTTAACAGCAAATCCATTCACATTTAGGGGAGAACTTTTCTCTACTTAAAGTCTACCGGAAAAATCAAACAAAAAACCAAAGTAAATAAATAAATAAATAAATGAAATATAAATATAAAAGAAATATTTGATTTGTTAATATATAGTATGGGTGCGTTTGCGTTGGCGGTCCCCGTTAACGCCCAAATCCGTGTGCATTGGCTCTTTATTCAGCGTGAACGGTAACAAGCGGTTAAATACTTGAAAATTTCTAATTTACAAGCAGTGAAGCACTTGTGTGCATGTATGTGCAAAATAAAATCAATTCTTCGTTCGAAATGCAATTTTATTACGTAATTATAAAAAAATGAATTTCTTCCTCAAGTCATTTAAATCCCATCCATTTCTCGTTGTTCGTTGTCGGAGATAATTTTTTGAAATTTTTAGACACTTTTGATTAAGAGATTTGACGTTTGTTGTCTGTCTGACGTAGCAAAAGAGGCTGTCAAGCAGACTGAAAATGAACTGAACTGACACATGTTTAAATCGTTGCAAACCGCATACGTTGTGCATGTAATTCAATTAGACAGTGAAGTCTAGTCAAGTCATTTGGACATTACACGAATGATGGATAAACTTGTGCTTTCTTCCGGTAATGAATGCTCAAAATACTTTTCCACTATCTCCGTCAAACCTTTCACGTTTACTTGCCAAATCTATATAAATAACATGTATATATATTTAATTATTTATTTATTTATTTATTTATTTATTTATTTAATTTTTTTGTATTGTAAGAATTAAAAGATGGAAAAGTGTGGATTTAGTTCAGTCTCCGATTAATATAAATATTGTAGCATCTACGCTAATCTACCCTTAATGTTACACGCTTATGTTAATAAAACATCATGAGTCGAGTATCAGTTTCATTTAAAAAGAGGAAAGGAACGGGAGATAGAACTCATCGAATGGCTTCTTGCAATATTATGATAAACAATGGGGTGCAGTTTATGAAAGTTTAGGTGATATGAGGACGAGTGGTATAAGTTAATGTATAAGTATCGTCTACGTGCGTGCATTTTCGGCCACAAGTGTTGTTATTGATACCTATATATATATATATATATATATATATATATATATATATATCTAGATTTACAGACTGCACGGTACGTACTGTGTACTCGGTACACAGAAATGCAAAATAATGAGTTGCTTGATAAAGCAAGAATTTATGCAATTTTATATATATGCGACCGCATGCTTGCTTGCTTGCTTGCCTCAACCCCTTAAATGGGAGAATAATTTTGTAATTCTGATCGTTATTGTTATTAATGGTCTTGCTATCATTGTTGTTTGTTTTTGCTAAGGCCGTTATTGTTACTGTTTTTTCCTTATTATTAATGTCACGTTATTTGTCATTTAATGGTATCAATATAGTCAGTTCAACCGTTCGACAAACTTATATCGTCCTACACTATGTTGTTGTACTATGTTTATTTATTCTTTTAATAATTCAAATATTGTGCGTAAGCAACCATTCATTGTTGTGATGAATGCACTCGCACACTCACACACTCGCACGCTCGGATAGAATGTCGATGCTAAACTTAAACCGAATGATTGTCTGCCTTCTTTGTTATTGTTATTGTTATTGTTATTGTTACTATCATCGTCATTATTATTAATATAAATGATTGAGAGGTGAGAGGCTTTCCGTTTCGTCTACAAAACACCATAAATTTTATAAATTACTTTTGTGGCACGAACGGAATTACGGAGACGCACATGAGTAATGTGCATAATAATCTTTTAACAAACAAATTTCTATTGTTGAAAATTTTACAAAGAATATTTAGTTATATACCAGTGCATGATTTTTTATAATTATACCACATAATTAAATACAATTAATTCTGAAGCAATAAATACTAACCATTAAAATAACACAACTAAAAAAAAAGACAAAAACAAAAAGAAAAAGAAAAAGAAAAAAAACGACAAAACCGAGCTGAAAGGTTTCAATAAAACACGAATTCAAAGATGCCTTGTAATGTATTGCAGTAAAGTGCGGAAAGTAAACGATTTGTAGGAGGTAGGACGATCAGGCATGGGAATCTCTTGAGAACATTTTAAGTGAAACATATATGATTTGCAAAATGATTTCGATACGAATGTGTTTTCTTTTCACTTAATAAGAAGAAAATGGTTACGAAAATCTTAACAAAATTTATTGGAAAGTGGCTCTGTTGCCAACAGCGTCTGTAAAAGCGAATATTAAGCAAAGCGTATGGAATTTCCATTTTCTGGCCTACTCGATTTTAAGGAATTAAAGTCAACCGCTTCGGTGAGATATCAAAATCAGATCAAACTATAATTACATTAGACTACGTAGTGCTATAAAAGCACAACGATAAGCCTGTAGCTAACGAAATGTCAGAAGTGAAAGTAGCCTTTCCTTCTCTGTTCATGTTCCTATCTTCCGGTATGGACTAGGTTAGGATAGCTCTAAGTTAGCCATAATCTACTAAGTGAACATGTATGAAATGACAATTTGTGGAAAAAATGCTTAACATCTCGTGGGTAGAGGACATACATATGGGAAACTATGATTTCTTCATTCTCTAGCTTAAACCACTGACAATAAGAACCAGTCGTAATTCCAACCAACACGCAACATTGCATTACAAAAATATTTTTTCTAGTAACTAATATGTCAAATTTTCTGCCAAATAAAAAGCATTCGGCGACAGAATTTTTTTATTTATTTATTTTTTTTTTTTTTTTTTGCCCGAACAATTCAAAAGGAAGCATTTTGCACTTTCTATCGTTACTGGAGATGAAGGATGAAGTGTTTTGAGAATTCCAATTGCAAAAGCTTACGGGTAAGACTAAGACATACTATCAATACTGACAACGAGACCGCAACGTTTTATCGATTCGTGGGAAAAAGGGGGTCCGCGACACACTGGAAGCACTCAACTGAGAAATGCAAACGCTTTCAGCTTATTCACCAAACTCACCAAACTCACCAACCTCTTGATCATCCCTGGTTCACATCGATAAGTCACACATGTGCTTAGTAGCAGTTTCGTTCGTATGAAGATGACTCGATGAACGGTTCGCAAGGGCGAGATATCCATAGTTTGCTTAAAAGATGAACAAAATGGGTCAACACTAACGTTGGAGCATACTTTCAATGAACTACTTTTTCTAGTCCACTTGAATTTCATGCGTTTTCGTTCGGAAAAAACAAGATATAATGATTTCGCACTGGTGCACCTATGGAAATATAAATTAGCTGCAAATAGGCTAGAGTGCGTCATTGCAGAGTTAAGAGCGGGTCTTAATTGCCTTTAAGCAAAATCCAGTCTAATTGGTAGGGAAAATTCTCTTCGGATAAGCTAGGAACGTTCCAAACGCGCTGCTTTTTCTGAATTGCGGATGAATTGGAAAGCAGACATTACCTAGAGGGAGAGGGCGGGAGGGAAAATGATAGGGCGGGGGTACAATTACAATTAGGTAATCCTGCCAGATTAAAGGCAAGTTAATGAAGGGACTACAAGTATGAAAATATACACGAAACTGCCAATTACTGTCCTTATCGAAATGAAGGTAATCCGCACTTTTTTTGTTCGGTTTCGTATCTTTACCAAGAATCAAAATTTGGAACCTTTACTAACAAAAAGCAGATGGACTGAATCACAATCGCCTGCCGATCGTAAGTAAACATATACGTACTTTGAGAAGTCTGCCTTGTCTCGGGAAGTCTGCCTTGATTCCGTCATGTCATTCCGTCTGTGAAAACTTTAAAGAATTAAAATGTAAAAAAGGAAAAAAAATGCTAAAAAGCAGTAAAGTACTATGCATGTGCCTTTTATGATTCTAATATTGCTTGACGACGGTCTCATTCTCGATGTTGTCTGTCGCTGCAGAATTTGCATAAAACACAAATTTCTACGGGAGAATAACTAAGAAAAAGTACAAAATTTCTCATACAATGGTTTCAAAAAACGTAATTCTTTTTCTTTCTCTTCTTCATCTTAAAAGCTGTTCAGTGAGTCAACAACAAATGATTCGCCACGTCATAAAAGAAAAGGCTCAGTGTGCGGGCACGAACTACTCTGCTTGAGCCTTAATAAAAAATTTTAATTCCATATAAAAATTGGTAGATGCATGTAATTGTTGTTTACGAGCATCATGTAGCTATAAATATTTATACTTTTCAATAGAATATTTAGGCACACATGTGTGCGAGGTATATATTTTCCCATGCTACGCAGTTTTTACACTCATCACCGAAGGACGATGAGTATATTCAGTTTGTCGAAACGTTTGCAACACCCAGAAGCAAGCATTATAGACCCCACAAAGTATACATATTCTTGATCAGCATCAAGTCCCAAATTGATTTAAGCACGTCTGATCGTCTGTCCGTCTGTGCAATGCCTCTTTTAGACATTCTCCTGGCCGCAAAACTGAAGCTATCGGCGCAAAAATTTGGCAGAACCATTGGAAGTTATAGTACGCAGATTGATATTGAAAATGGACCAAAGAGACGTCTACAACGCCCACATGCCTCTACGACAAAAACTGTTATTTTGAACACAGTAAAAATCGACTACGCCCACTCCATATTATGAAGCATGAGAATTCTGTTATTTTACTTCTTTTGTCTTTTTTTGGAGCAAACGGTGATGCGTATAAAAGATTCGGTCCTCGCCGAATTTAATTTCCGACCCGTTTTTATTCATACCTCATATCTGCAGAAAACGCTAGTTACTGGGTTTTGTTTGCTTATATTTGGTTACCTCTTGCCAGAGTTCTTGATTGTGTAACTGCTTTGTCTCATCTTCTTCGCTTTAGAAGTGCAAGTACTTTTTCATTCATTCATTCATACATTCAGTTACGCTGGAGCTAAGACGATTTCTTCGCACAATCCCATAGAAAAGCATATTATATATCGATTAGGTCTGCCACGACTTATGTTTACTCATTTGTTCATTTACATCGCCCCAATAAAGAATTTCTGAATCTCGCCAGATGAGCCTGCATACGTGTTATATACGCTATATTTCAATATCATCAATATCGTGCCAACTGAATAAACTCAACAATATCTAGCCTGCATAAATGGACATCCTCGCGCTGTTTATGTTTATTGTTTATACGACTTCTTTTAAAAAACATGAAGGATCAACAGCGTGAACGCGAAATAGTAGAACGAAAGCCTTGAAAATCGATATTTTTTAAATAAAATATATGTCGGTTCTCCTTTTGCCAATGCGTAAAAAGTGTAAGATGTTCCGTTGTTTGTGAGCGCATGAGTGAACCGGACTTTTTAGATGCCGGCACGAAATATTTTTATCAATTTCGATATCAATATCGTAAGTGGCTCGGAACGGGGTTTACTAACTGTAAATGTGTTCGTAAATGAATTAAAACCTATTCATGTATCAAAGTTTTAAATAGTCCCGGTAAAAGGTTGCTCCAAGCCTTAAATTAATCTTTGCAGCTTCTTTCGTTTTATCTGCTTTACTAGGCAATCAGACGCTGTCCTTTACAATTGTAGGCATGGTCACAGTTAAGAATCCTGATAAATAGAAAGGTGGGATTAATGTCTGCTACGGACTGAAAGTAACAGTCTATGGTGACTGTAGACATATCACGCCACAAATCCATGCTTGACCCGTCTCGCTTAATTAACAATATCCGATGTTACAACTTTCTAGCTCAACTTTTGCACACGTGAGATACGTGAAGTTACGGTGCCGTATACGAAAGACCATTTCATTCGAAACATAAAAAATCCTGAAGATCAAGAGTTTTCTGCGAAGGCAGAACAATCTTATGCAGTAAATTCATTGTGCTGTGAGATCGACTGTCAACGCTTATCTTTTATAACATACGCCTTAAGGGATACCTATTTTGACATTCCACGTATTCTGGCGTTCCCCAAATTCATCAAAAGAAAATAATAATAAAATGAAGGTTAGGAGGTTGAATGATGAACTTCGCCTCATATGCCATAAATGAAAGGCAATGCAATGCAAGGATTGGGCTAAAAATTACTCTGCCATGATTTAATTTTATTATTGCTTTTTGCGCAGATGTGCTCTTGATTGCAAAAATGAAGCTATCGCCATCGAATTTGGCAAAAACATTGGAAGACTTTGCACACAGCCTGATATTGAAAATGGGACAAATTGGTCAAAGCACACGCCTACGATAAAAATTTGTTGCTTTTCGTTTATAACTCATAAAGTGCGAAAGGTAGACGACTGAAATATTCTTTGTGGACTTGTACTTTGTGGACGACATGTAAAAAGGTAGAAAAAATCGGCCACGCCCACACAAAATTATAAGTGATCAAATCTGTATTTTTTTCTTCACACTACCCATAAGGTAAACAAGGTAGAATATTGAAAATTACTTTGCCCAATCCTCCCATGAAGATATGTTATCGGTCTAGGAATGTGTTAGTTCTAAAATCATTATGATGGACTCCTTACTTAAGGTTAAGGTGAATTCGTTTCTTTTTTCTAGCAGCACAAATAATTCAATATCAAGTAAAAGGACTTGGAAGGTAGAATGCGCCGCGGTGACTGCATTAGTTCTAGATTAATAATTGGAGAGTAGGTATAGATGGGATAACGGCGGTGGGTATAAAAGATTCGATCGCGGGCGCATATAATTTTCTTACTTGTAAATTTTCTGTTGCATATAAAATTTATTTGTTAAGTTCGTTGAAGTGGCGCAATTTTCGAGACTTTCTCTTAGTACACATAACTGGTAAAGGACACGTGTCGCAGGTATGATAGCCTTTTGCCGCAGAAAGAACAGGAAGCGAACGTCTTTTTTTTTCTGTTTTTTTTTGGTTAAAATGGGAAATTTAAAAAAGGGAAGAAAAATTAGAAATCACAACAATACACTCTCAACTATAGAAGTAGTAAAATTGTTGTTTACAGTTTGTGCACACATATGCATTCACGTTAACATTAGCCAAAGATAATGGGAATGTTTCGACGACTGCTGCTTTAGTGAAAAGTATGTAATAGTAAGAGAAAAACTTGAAGATTTTCAGGAGTAGGGGCATAAAAAAATTGCTGTCTGTTTGCCTCACATCAAATACGGGCTTCTTTGCATTTTTTATTGTTGTAAATGTGAGCAGAATACGTTATAGCATATAATACAAAATATTAATGGTATCTTACCGTTAATGGTTTATGATGATGGCATATGACTGATGTGTACTGAACAAAAAAAAAGAGTGTAATTGCGTAGGTATAAATGTTTGTATAAATGTGTACCATATACGCTCGCCCTTACATACTTCGACATATCGTGTTCTAATGTGCAGCACAATATACAATATTCAAAAGAGACTAAACTAAAGACTATGAGCGACGCTTTTTAGAATCATATATCACTTGTGGCAAAAGGGTGTATTAAATTTGTGTGGATGTACGCAACATCCAGGAGGATTTCAAATATATCCATCTTTTGTTGCAGCGAATCGATTCGTAATCACTTACTTAATGCGTCTAAACTTGTCTGTCCGTCTTGCACGTCTATGTGCAGCTTAAAGGCAGCAATTTTTCAGATATTTTGATGAAATTTGGTAGAACGACATGTTTTGACTGAAGGACAATTGAAAATGATATGCTTTGAACCACTTCCCATATAATGCCTTGTTTTCAAGAAGCATTATATGAATAATTGTATTAAGTGGTGTAGGATATTCCATGGTGGACCATTGGCCCACTGTAATGTGTTTACTTGTTCCGTTTTATATTTTTAGCAAAGAAAGCTTATGATTTTTTATTTATTCATTTACTTTTTTCCGAAAGGAGCACCAGCACGAACTGCTGCAATTAAAATAAGAGCAGTCTGTTTTTTTTTTATGTCTTTGTGTTTTTTCTAGGACATTATTAAGTTCTTTTGGCAAATTATCTGCTAGAAGTAGGTGCACAGCCGTCGTAAATTGAATTTTCATCCCCATTATCATTAAAAGCACAGTTTATATGGGGGATCAAAAAAGCCAAAAAAAAAAAAAAAAAAAATAGATGGGATAGGGTGTGATTGCCATAATTCTGGCAAGCATTGCAACCATGATAGTATAATAATTTGTTGTTAAATTTACTTTTAATTTTTTTAAATATATTGTTTTAACTCTTTGAAACCCTTCATCAGCCTCTGGCTGCAACCATGTTTCTCGTCGTTTCTATTTTCCTTCTTTTTTTTTTTTTTTTTCTTCGCTAAGTACTTATAATATGTGCCATTTTTGAGGGCATAACTGTAAAAAAATGAAAAATAATTACTCGCGATAATCATCGTTATTGAATTTTGTAATTAAATTTTAGATACAACTACACGTTCTTGGTATTAGGGTATTAGGTATTAGGTAAACTGAAGACAATTTTTTTTTAATAGAAGATTGAAAGAGGAATTGTGCTTCCATTTTTGCAGGTAAATTTTACTGAACACACTGAACAACAACAGCCGTCACCACCGCCGCCGCCACCGGCTCCCTTATCGACTCTACCTTCTAAGGCGGGAGTTGTTAACGCTCATTTAACAACTTTGAACGTTGCAGACACACTCGGTAATTTGCCACCCCAAGTTAGTCTGTCACTACAGATCGCACCGCCGCCATCAACCGTACAAAGTCAAGGGCCTTTACATCATCACTCTACGTTACAACAACTGCCTGGATATCCCTCACTAAAACTACATAATCAACGCAGCCAGACACAACATCGTTTACCACATCCGCAGTTGCCATTCCCAGGGATTGGAGCAATAACTGCATCTACACAAGGCCAAACTTCGATTATTAAACAAGCGTCCGTTAAAATTATTGAGGGTTATTCGGATCCTAAAGACAGTAAGCGTCACAAAAAATTCTACCATAAAAAGGCCAAGAAACGAGCACATAAAAGCCACCAACCTCCAACATCTTCACAAAACCAGTTATCAGCTCAACAATCACAACGTCAGCAATCCGTAAATACACCACAACAACAAAAACCACAAGACCACTCCGCTAGTAAAGCACACCATAGCCAGGATAAACGCAGCAATTACAGTTCAGGTAAGCAAGTAAGAAAAAAAATATAAATGAAGCAAATAAGAGCTCAACAGGATGCCACCTTGCAGTAAACCATATAACCATTTTTCAATATATGGGAAATGGTCGAAAAACTGGTCCGGCCCAAATCATTTTTAATAGTGTGCGTTCATGGGCCAAAAGATGTCAATGTACCACATTTCATATAAATATTTGAAAACTTGAGGCCTATAAGTTGAACACCAGGAAACAAGGTGGAGAGGCGGATAGACGGATAGACGGATAGACACGCTTAAGTGAAACGGGGGAACTTAATGTACCCTTGTACCGGTGTAGGTTATAGAAATAAAAAAAGAAATTACTCAATTTTGTATGGCTACCGTATGGTTTAGTGATTAGGACGTCCGTCCGTCAGCCGTAACACCCAGGTTCATTTCCTGGTGCGGTAGACGACAAATTGTACCTCACTATATATTCGTCGTGAATTGAAATTCAGTGCGACTCAGTGAAAAAGTTATCGAAAAGTTCCCTTCAATTATAGAATGTCCTTCTTCGCAGGTGTCTCTTTCGCGTTTGCACAGTTCTCAAACGCTACGAAATGTGAAATTTTTTATATAGACAAATATTAGCGCGAATGGTTTTAGCAGCGGTATATTTTGTTGTCTATTCCACACATTTTTCATGCAAATTAGCAACGGAATCGGTTTACAGAGGACTATCTGCTTGTCCGTTGTCCGTCTGTTCTTTGAAATTGCGAGTAAGATGTCAAAACTTTGTCGTTAAATATAAATTTAATTTCAATTTTTTTCATATCATTCTTAATTATCAATGTTAAATCCGAAGATCAGCAATATCAGCTCTTGGAACCGCCAACAGCTATCGCAAACTTACCATTTCCTTCTTCAACTAAATTACATAAAAAAAGAGTTCTTATCTCAAAGCCTTGCCTCTTGGCTTCTAAATTTTTGTTTTAAAGATATGCCCACAGTTGAAGAACATACCATATACGATATGACACAACACAAGCTGTCTTATAACATATCGGGCGAATGGATTTGCTCTGTGTTACCGGTCCGTTCATCGAAAACGTCGTTTGTCACGCAGGGCTTTTATATTTACCATCGAAGTAGTCAAATACTTTTTTTTTGCCAAAACGTGTGCAACATCTAGCAAGAAGCTTCAGAAATCCCACAAAGTGTGTACATTCTTCACCAGCAACGAGTTCTGAATTAATATAAGCATGTCCGTCTATCCTTCTGTTCATTTTATAATGTCTTTGGTAAAAGATCTTACACGCATTTTGGCATTGAAAATAGGCCAAATCGGTCAAAGGACAAGCTTACAGCATCACCTAAACGAACACTATCCTCGTTATCCGCATTTTTTGTTCGTTACTCATAAACTGCAACAGACACAGCATGAACATTTGCATGTGCATTCTACAAAAGTAGAAAAAATTAGCGAGTCCCATCCGTATCCCATATGGAGTACGAAAATTCAATTTTTTGTATTTCAGCCGTTTTTACGAGACAAGCGATATGAGTATAAAAGACTTGATCACAGCTGAATCCAATTTTCTTACTTGTTATTAGTCATCTTCTGTTGAACATATGCCGATGCAAAGTTAAATAAAAATATCAGCAAATAGACAAGGGATTTGTCCACTGACAACTTTTCATCCACTCAAACGTATACGGATTCGTCTCTCGTTGTATTATTGAAATCCATAGACTTCCAACAACAGACTATAGACGAGCTGATAGATATGGTCGAATCGACTTACAATATGGATTTGGTTAAAATGTGATAACGTAATTTTCCATTGAAACCGCGAACGCCTGTCCAAGCAAAGAGTTTCTATACTCTATAGAGCAATAAAGACACAACAGCTAGACTTTACCAGGGTTTGTTAAAAGATAATTTTGATGTTTGACAATACTGGACTATGCGTTACTAAGCCATTCAACGGGACTCTACAGTAGCTTGGATTGACGGATTTCGCTGCGTCCAGATAATACCCTCTCCAATAACTTTCAATTCACTTGACTATGCAATTTACGGGAAAGGCCATAAAACCTGAGCGAATCAACGAGACAATACTGTACGCAATATACACTTAGCTTTTACAGATAGACAATAAATTGACAAAGTAGTCGTTGCTACGTAAGAAATAGTTGTCAGTCGAATAATTTAACTTCGTTAATATATTTTCGAATCTCATCAAAATTAGACGTAGAAGACTTAAAAATTAAGCGATAAAAAAAAAAAAAAAACATCTTTTATATTGAAAATGGAGCATATGCTTTTCACAAAGGAAATGTGTTTGCATTTCAATTTCAATTTCAGAAAACGGTAAGTTTTACGTCTACATCATCTACAATTTGAAAGAATATTTTTTGTGACATTTTTGCTCTGTTTTTTGAATTTTAGTTATTTTTCCCGAGGGCAAATCATGTGAAAAATAGCTAGCGATGACGTTCCTTCTTTCCTTTAGCAATAGATCGACGATTAGTAAGACGTAAAGTTTTTAGGATTAAGCGGAACTATATTTATTACATTTATGTGTGTGTTAAGATGTGTGTGCGTGTTAAAGATTTGTTTATAATATATATATATATTTATTTATTTATTTATTCGTTTTCTATTGAAAACGATTTAAAAACCAAAAGCAAAGAGTGTTTAATTGATGGCGCTTAAAACAGCCAGGAGCCAGGATTTGAAATATTCATAATTTCGACAATACTTCTGAGTGAGCGGAAAGAGAGCAGTAGTAAAGAAATACGACAGATATGATAAGCGGATAAAACGAGTCGAGAGAAGCACCTAAAGTTTCCCATATAATGCAGAAAAGCAGTCGATCTCCTAGATGTAAGGTCATGCATGTGCGCCTGGGATTTGATATTTATTTAAAACCGTCAATTTGAGACCAACGCATTTCAAGGATTCAAAGTAAAGCGTCTTGCGGGGCTACCGAGATCCAGGGCATTTTCGCTAGTGTAACTTTGCGATTTCGCTTTTTGGAAATATTTTCTTTGACTATTCCTTAAAAAAAAAAAAAAGGCGAAATAAGGGTTAATAAAATTGACTTTTTCCAAGAATTTTTCTTTGCTTTTAGTTCCACGTGGTTGCTAGGCAACGAACAAATTGTCACACCCGTTGAGAAGCTTTAGTGATACGCAAGATGTTACGATTTATGAGACAGAGATGTTATGAAATATGAGAAAGTTTTCTAAATCGAAACAGTTGCAAAAATCACCGTAGCATATGAGATTAAGGAAAGATAAGAAACGTTCCCAAGAAGGTTAGCTTTGTCGCCTTACAATATTCTTTAATTAAGCGTAGATGAGAGCGCTTTCATTTCTCATAAATTTACCGCTTACGGTAGAACTTTTACGATACTTTGCCTTATCTGTCGGTTCGGCTCTTATCGATAGACGATACAATATGTTCTTAAAAGTGGCAATGTTAACGAAAGTGATTGAATTAATTCAGAACCTAAAAAAAATTAGTAAAAGAATTTTTTTATTTTGGTGTTAATCTTTTTTCTACACTTGGGAGGGTGCAGAAAATGTCATATTTATAGTGTTCAGTTTCTTTCTGTCAGTCAAGTGATGCGTCATGCAATTCCTTCCATGAAGGTACTCACAGTATCGCCATCGAAGGCAGCAAGCGTTCCAGAACGGGATTGTTTTTCCAATTTTTAGACGATTTTTAATTATCCAAGGACCAGGGGTCCGACCAAAGTAAACCTGCGAAATTTTTTCTTCCTAACACATGCGCCTTTCGGAATAGCCTTTCTGGCTGGTAATACCTATCGCAAAAGCACTCTTCCGTTTGCCATTTGAAAAAAAAGGCCTTGAGGCACAAATCGTTTTATTTACATGATGTTGAGTGGTAAAGTGACAGTAAAGATACCGTAACCTTTTCAACGCATACAAAACAACAGACAAGAATACTATAATCAGGCAAGATGGACCATTAGATATCCTACTTTGTTTAATAAATAATACACGTAAACACATTTTGTTCTAACATACGCATTATTTTTATGTAAAAGCACCATTTTCATGGGAGCCTTCACATCCGAGGATACTCAAATGTCGACGTGGTCTAAATTGAAAAGATTTCATTATTTTCCAGTTGCTTCTGTTATAACAAACAACAAATTAGACTTTGTTGCCACAAAAGGGTTTGATCAAAAAATTGCTGCATACGATGTAAAGTTTTCATGCTAATTGGAAAGGTAGGTCTATCTTAAGTCCTGCCGAGCGTTACAACCATTCGCACAAACTTAATATACCCTGTACCAACAGGCGTGTACTGTATAAATTGCTGAAAGCAGATTCCGTTCTTTGACAGTTCATAACTGCCTTTGAGTTTAAATATACGTCGTAATCCCCCTTTTCTGTAGATAAAACTTTTAGTGATGATATAAGATGTGAACGCTTGTTGGCATTGATTATTTCTCTATTATTATTCTCTCAACTATAAAATGGGAATTCGTACACTAGTCGCGTAAGCTAAACGCCTTTCTATGTTCTTTTTTGTCTTGCAGACTCCTCGGCTCCAAAGTCATCTGACGACGATGGGGAAGATCAGCCATCAGTGAAAGTCCCTGAACTCAATTCACCGGATAGCATATCGGATGACCTTGTGCGTCCATTGCTATCTCAAGCTCATCGTAGTCCTCGCAAACTTATTGTAGCCAATGCAGAGCACAGCAAACGTAATCCTTCGCCCTACTACTATTCGGATTTGCTCAAAGCTAAGGAGCCAACCGTAACCGTTACCACTGAAAAGGATAGCCGTCAAAAGCTGAGGCAATCAACAGCCTCAGAACCTCCGCAAGCTAGCCAACCTTTGACGGGACCTTATCGTAAGAGTACCAGTTTAGACGTACCCGAACGTACTGAGCAAAACACTAACGACGAACAAGACGACGAATTTGATGAAACCGAAGCAACTAATGCTACCGTTCTACCCAGATCTCAGGACCCCATACCGAAACGATACTCATTTACGGAGGACGGAGTTCATATAATACGCTGTGAATCGCCGTCTACTACCACTTCAGACGAATCGGATTGCAGTGAATGTTTAAAGAGACGGGAGTGGCATGCCCGTGCTTTGGCTTTGGTACGTAAAACGTGCAATGTTCAACCTTTAAATCCCGAATATGGTAACATTTGCCATGATTCTAATCCAGAAACTGTAAATTGCACTGTTTATCCCGAAGCGCTACCGTCGATGCCGCCACATAGACTGTTCGGACCAGCCGCCTGTGCCTGTGTAGCTCCCAGTCTTGGTGATGATCTAGAGGACTATTTTCGCCCACGCAGTATTTTCTATGTACATCCTCATGGCGTTCATGAGTGTGACGATTGTTCAACCCAGGATTCAAAAAACTTAAATTCATCTAAATCACGCTTACTACTTGATACGACCAACTCAACCCGCAGCGACAACGCATTAGAAAGCAATCCCGCACTTGGCGCAGCTGACGAGGACGACGAAATGTCTGGTCGTACCCGGCAACTTTATGAAACAGCTTTTGATTGCAAAATAGCAAAATCTGACGATGATCTTGATGAGGTCGATCGAATTACGAATCATTCTGTGCTGTTGCAACTCAATAACGGGAATTTGCCTGCAAAAGTCGACCAACGTTCTTCAAAGTCTGCTCTTGGTAAAAACCGACTGGAAGGAAAACGTTTAAAAAACTCCAAAAACCAAGCCATACAGGAACAGGCGAGTAATTCAGGTGGTAATAATAGTGGCAGCGGTTCACCGTTGACAGTGGGCGCCTCCAACTCCGTAACCGTTCCAAGTACTCGATTAAACGAATCCATGCCCACCAGTATATCAATTCTCTCCAATGAACTAGGTAACGTACACTTACGGGAAACCCAAGCTGTAGATCAGCAAAACAATCCAACCACAACGTCTTCGTCTCAGCTGCCGTTGCGTGGCTATACGCCTTCACCACCCTCAACGGCACCCTTACCAATGAAATTTCCTGGAAAGCATGAACGTTTTTTTATGAACAGCATTAGAAGTGCTCCGAACCTGCCATTAGCAAATCCGGCCCATCCACGTTTACGCGACTTACGTCTTCCCATTCATTCGAATTTACGGCAACAGCCAAACTCTTCGTTGGCGACAAGCAATGAAAATAGTTTGACCGATAGTGCTTACGTAAATCCGCCATCTTCCACAACAGCACACAATCATAATCATCACCATCATCATCAGTCAGCATCTAGTCATCATCATTCAAACGCAGGTAAACCTGCCCACAGCAGCACTAGATCCCGTAGTCGGCCACGTTCGTTCGTTTTGGAGTCAGGACGGGTATTAGAGTTGCGCAAAAGCCACGCCTCCCACCACCACCATGTGAGCAATGAAGGTCGAAGACCACGTAATTATTCTTCTACCGAAAGCATAGCCACATCGAGTAGCGGTGGCAGCATGGAATCGCTGCGCTCGAGCACTAGTGAAGGTAATCGCAGTACGTCCAGTTCAGAGTCAAAGGCACTCGACTTCGTTGAGTTCACATAGCTCTGAATCGGGCAGCTCAAGTGTGGCTTTTCCCTTACGAGCACCCGTTGTCATACATTCCAAGTTGCATATCCTCAGTCCAATATCAGACAAATCGTCCCAAGAGCCGGCTTCCGAGCTTTCTGAGCAAAATAAAACACAAAATGCCTCACCAGAAGATCTAACTACCGTCGTGGCAGCCAGTGACAATCAAAATCCTAATCAGACGCAAAACAGTACTGGTAATGTAGAAAATGTACGTCCAACAGCGCAGCTTCAAATGGATGCCTTGAAAAAACGCAGACCACCGGCCAACAAGACGCTGATGCAATTAACAGACGAAATTCTCGGTTCAGACAGCGGCATATCGTTACATTCCCGCGAAGATGGTAAACCTTTAATAGGTCTACAAAAGTTCACGTTGCCAAAACTGAATTTTCCATCTACCGATAAAGTCAATAATGGCGATATTACAGCCGTGAGTACTATTAGTACTAACAGTATGGGTCTGCCACAGGATCTTAGAGACTTACCGTTCGATATGCCAAAGTTGAGACGACGAAAAACTTTACAACAGGTATGAAAACACACGACGTAAGATATGCTGCACGGTTTTACTTTAATACTATAATTTTATATATGTAGGAAGCTTGCACTTCCGGCAGTGCCACATCAGTTGAATTGGGAGATTTGCCGTTTGATATGCCGAAACTGAGAAGGCGTTTGCGTGCCAATCAGGCGGAAATTAACAGTCTCTTGACTCATAGCACCGAATCGAGCGGCATATCCCAAGCCTCATCCAGCCATTCGATACGCGATGACAATAAAACTGCTTTAAAATTAGGTAAGTAAGTGTTTTAAAACGGAAAGAAATTGAGAAGTAGGCAGACAGTCTTTTGAGAAAAATACCACGTAATACGCCCACAATGCAATTTGATATAAAATTTAGATAAGAGCTGAAGTGGCAATAAAGAATAATCGCGTTCATTAAAAGAAAATTTGTGTAAATCGAATGCTGGGACCTCATTACATTGAAATTCGCGTTCATAACACCATGGTGATACATACACTGTACATATTCTGAAACGGTATCAGGTTCTGTGTTGCTCGAGCAATATCCTTCTTTCTTCATCCATCCAAAGTAATTGAAAAAATTCTCACATTTAACGAAACAAGTGCTGGCCATCAAAGATTTCCTTATTCATACTTAATGTGTTTGCGTTTTATTTTTATACCCACCACCCAAACACAAAGATTCAGAGGCCCTATCAAGTATATATATTCTTGATCAACGTAAAATTCTGAATTGACTTAGGCATGTCTGTCCGTCGGTGTGGTGTTTGTTGTGGACACTCTCTTGATCGCAAAAAAGAAAATATCGACATCAAAATTGGGGTACACACTGGATGTTTTTGCACGCAGCTTGGTAAGGAAAGCGGGCCAAACTGGTCAGAGCAGAAGTCCGCGATAAAGAGGATTTTCTAAACGAAGGCGGTTTTCTAAACGAAAATTTGTGGGTTTTTGCTCGCTACTCAGAAATTATAAAAGCTAGAAGGCTGAAATTTTTCATATTTACTTTACGAAGTGTAGAGCACAGAAGAACACACAAAGTTACAAGTAATTAAATCATATTTTTTTTTTTTTACTTATTAATCATAAAGTAAACAAGGCAGAATGTTCAAAATTGTTTTGCACAGTCCTTAAAACAAAATATATTATCTGCCTAAAAATGGGTTACTTCTGAAATAAATATGGTGGACACCAGGAGCTGGCGGATTAATTTTTTCTTAATAACACAAGCGATATGGGTAACAAGTTGAAGCACTTGGAGAGTAGAATGCGAGATCGTGGCATTCGGCGAACATAACTTTCTTACTTGTTTTTTTTTTTTTTTTTCTTTACTTTTCTTTGAAATATTGAGTTTTTTTTTTTTTTTTTGAAGTAGGGCGATCTAGATATCTAAGGTCTAATGTATTGAAAAGTTTAATTTTACATATGCGATGAATTTTTTTTTTGGACTTTTTTTTCTTGGTTGATTGGTTGATCTGATAAATGTGATGATAATTAAATAGCTTTGTTGGCTTTTAATAAATAGATGCAGTAATTTGCCATTTTATTCTATGAAGATTAGCCAAAAAAAAAAAATATAATAATAAAATTATAGAAGAAAGCAAACTCTAGAAGCATATTGTTCATTACAGACTCTGCATTATTTCGTCAAAACCTTACCTTAAATCTTAACGAATCACGGCCAAGTGGCAACAAATTTGGTAGTTTGGATTTACGTGGAGTGACCGCTAATAAAGAATTAAATTTGAATCTAAACCAAGGCTTTGCCACAGCCGTCGATTTAATTGATGTTTCAATACCTTTGGAGAGACAAGGGTGAGTTCAAACAATAATAATAATAATAATAATAATAATGATAATGTAAGTGCAAAACAAGTTAAATGAATTTAATCTCTGTTTGATAGATGGTATCATGGAGCTATAACACGAATAGAAGCTGAAACTACTTTGCGTCCTTTGAGTGAGGGTAGCTTCTTAGTGCGCAATTGCGAATCAACTAAACAGGATTATTCATTATCATTAAAGTAAGCAAAATAAACGATTTTACAATAAACAATCAAATAGCTTACGATACCTTTATGTGTGTGTGTGTGTGTGTGTGTGTGTGTGTGTGTGTGTGTGTGTGTATGTATTTCATTTTTCATTTTTCAAGAGGAGCTAAAGGTTTTATGCATATGCGGATACAACGTAACGAAAGCGGTCAATATATCTTGGGGCAGTTTAGTCGTCCATTCGATACGGTCCCCGATATGATACGTCATTTTTGTCTAAATCGTTTACCAGTACGCGGAGCTGAACATATGTGTCTAATTGAACCAGTTATAGCACAATTACTTTAAGCATTAAATGATTTAAAAGAGAACTAAATAAGGGCAACGCAAGCTGGTATTGCCTAACAATTATGAAGATAATAATTAACGACAAAAAACTTTAATTATCTAATTGTAGTAATGTGCACTGTGTTTTTAGCCCATCAAACATGCCGACCCATTTAGCTCAGATCATTAACAGATTATCGCCAATAATATTCTCATGCAAACATTAACAAATATTTTAAGTGTTATAGCAGTCGAAATACCGTTCGTTTAATTACTGATGAACGGATAGAGTCTTAGTTTAACACTTAACGACAATATTTGAACAAACAAAACAAGAGTTTATCGATAAATAGGTAAAGAAATAAACATAAAATATATATACTTTTAAAATAAGTTAAAAAAAAAATGCAAAGAACATAAATGAAGCAAAAAAAAATCTTCTTTACTACCTACAGACTACTCGTGACATATACTCCCTACACGTACACATGGCATGATATATATTTATATGATATTATGAATATATATATATATATATATGTATACATGCATACATCATTCATTTATTTTTAAAAGGAAAGAAGACATGTTTTATACTCGTCTCAGACGAAGGATAAGGAGAAGGAGAATAAGAAGGAGAAGCGAAAAGAAAAACCAATAACCAAACAACAACAACAACAACAACAGTATAAACACAATTTGAACACACAGCTTTTTTTTTTTAACTTATATTTCCTTAGAACTTAAACTATGAATTCTTAGCGTTAGAAAGCATTTGAACTTTTCATTATTAAAAACTAAACTCTTTAAACAAAACTCATGGCTAGAAATTAGTTTAATCTGAAACTTTATCGTATGTAGAATAAAAAAAAAAAAAAAAAAAGAAACAAAACAAAAAACAAACCAACTAAACTGTATTAATGAGTTTATGATGAAGCTGTTGATTAATTTTATGTAATCATTGACTACAGCAACAACTACACCAATTCTCTGAAAGAGTATAGTTTTACTAATTAATTAATTAATTAGATAATTATATTTTAATTTCAAGTGCAATATATTATTATTATTTTTAAACACACTCTCAAATGGAATTTTAAGTTTCTTCTTTTATTCTATATTAAATATATGTAAGTGTGCCAAACAATAAGCAAACATTTCATTTTGCGTTAAG
The DNA here is from genome assembly GCA_001077435.1 of Glossina morsitans morsitans. Taxonomy (NCBI): domain Eukaryota; kingdom Metazoa; phylum Arthropoda; class Insecta; order Diptera; family Glossinidae; genus Glossina; species Glossina morsitans. The sequence goes on along the minus strand of CCAG010009132.1, from coordinate 44,951 downwards.
CTCTGTATCGGTTTAAGTGCAATATTACTAAAAAAAAAAAAAAAAAAAAAATTAAATAAATAAATAAAATATTTTTTATCTCTGGGTTGTCTCGGTTTTGTTTAATAATTTAAAGTTTTCTATGCTTAATCTTTTTGTTTCGCTTTACTTAAAAGCATCAACTAAAATATGTTGAAAAACATTACATGTATAACCGCATGCTATCCAGGCATTACATATATATATATATAAAGCGTATATTTAGAATATGAGATAATGTAACTAACAAATACATGCATACATACAAATGTACGACCCATAACATTTATATGTATACTTTATATATACAATTATAGTATATAATTATGAAAATAAATATGAAGCAAAATAAAAAAAAAAAAAAAAAAAAATACAAAACAACAGTAAAAACAATAAATTATTGTATAGTTTTTAGAAGTTCATACATAGAAATAAAACTATTAAAAAAAAAGAAAAAAAAAAAAAAAAAAGAAATGATAAAAAAATGCGTTTTAACCCCCCATGCATTGGACGTAAAGGATTGCAATTTATACGATTCCTATAGTAATCGGCGTTCATTATATTCACAGTTATTTTTATTACAATTTTCCCATAGAAAAAAAGGCTCAATGTAACAAACACAACTAGTGTAAAAACTACATAAATGAATAATAATTTGCTTGCACGTGAAACCTTTATTTTAATATAAAAAGCAGCAAACTGCCTAACTGTACATTTAATAGCGATGCAAGTATATCTAGAGTCTAGGAGCAAAGAAAAAGTCAATCGAGCCACAGGGTCGGATAATTTTAGCAATGTACTATAGAGTGTGCGGAATGTGACAGACAGTTCATAGATTATTGAAAAAGGGAAACACTATGATACTCAGCCAATTCAGTCGTAAGTAATCGCATTTTTATAATGAACGAAAACACTAAACAAATTCCCTATCTCTTGCAGTATTACATCGACCAAGGCGATAATACTTTGCAGTCTTGTGAAAAAATTCCTAAAGCGTATACTGAAAGTATTTGATTGAAATCGTCGCAGACACGCAATCAGTTCGCCCTAACGCGTTCGGGAAATTTCGATAGGGTTGCGATAAGTGCCTCGCTCTGTTCGGACAATCGGCCCATAAAGTCGATTAGACGCTTCAACAAACTTAAAAAGGCCGGCATATTTCATTTTATGACATCATTGCGAAAATAAAAATCGACCAAGAAACGGTTTTAAAAGGTCGCTATTTAAATACCTTATCACTTAAGAGAAAAGCATTTAATGGATCGATACGAAATCAAGCCATTTCTTAAGAGATTGAGCCACAGCCATAGGACAGTAGATAGCGCGAAAGAGACAATGATCCCAAATGAGTGACGCAGCATAAGCGGCAAAGACGGTTGAATGCACTGTTTATTGAAAACAACGGACGCTATTAATGCATGCAATTGAAGTAGACCGTTCGGTATTGATCAATAGGAAGGACGTCCCTCTTCCTCTATGATGATAATGCCAGACAACATTCATCCTTGGTAACCCGGCCAAGATTAAAGGACTCGACTGGGAAGTTTTGTTTCATCCGTCGCATAGTCCTCCTGCATCCTGCTCCGATCCACTGTAATTTGCTTTATTCTCTGAACAATTTTCTTAGAGTTTCAAGTTGTCTTCGGAAGGGCCCCGTGAAAATTACTTGAAACGCTTCGATCCTTTTCCTTAACGCAATATTTTGTCTAATTTGTGAATACAATGAGTTATGTATCAAAGAAAAAAAAAAGGTTATGAGCGTGCGACCTAAAACTTGATTAGTAATGAAAAACAGTTGCGTTACGATTTCCTTAAAATACAAAAGGCATCAAAGGCTAACTCCTTGATCCTGTCTATTTGGTGGAGTCAGCCTTGTGCGCTATATGTGTACTACGATTTAGGATAAACAAAGTCAGCACCACGGCCACGACTTTGATTTAAAAGGACGCGTGAATGTTACGGCACGGACTCAATATAGGAACGCAGAAAAAGGACAATCACGATACGCAATATTTTAAATAAAATATTTTCCAGCTTTTGGCATTCAAGAAACATTCATTCATATTCAAAATGACTGAAAGCTGAACTGTTTACCCAATAGAAGCCTCCAGTTGTATATTTTCAACCATCTTCGTAGTTTTTAATGCAAAGATTTTCGTTATAAAGGATCACAACGTCCTAATACCGCGCATAAAAAATCGAGGCTAAGGCTGCAATTTTGTGCAGTTGCAATTGTTGCTGCGTAACATTTATCAAGAAAAAGCATATCGATTGAAGAATTAGGTCGCCCTCTTAAACCTCTAACTATGAAAAGAAAAAAACACATTATATTAAGATATTATTTACTGTGCATCACATAAGAGGTAATTAACTATAAATTTGAATTCCAGTTAGAACCACGATAATTATTGTAGATACCGTAATAATCTATGTTCAAATTTTCCATATATTCCTGGGTTGGGGTCAACAATTTCTAAGAAGCCGAATGTTTCTTTTTATTCTCATTCTTCGTTAATAATACGACAACTCATTCCAAAATTTACATTTATTGGATCAACGAAATATTCTGTCGATTTAAATTCAAATCGACGCCCTTAGTGGTTTTACAAAAAAAAAAAAAAAAAACTTGGTTTCCAATCTTTTAAGTAATGCGCAATAAATAGGAGTAAAAATAATTGAAATGAAAACATTTCCTTAAGACAATATGGTCATCAATATCGTCAACTAAAAGAGCTGACACAAAAATTATTGGAATTCGAAGTAAATGAAAGGGAAAATTGCAAAAAATAATGTTTCGAACATTTTCGATAATTTTGAATGGTGTCGGAAGACCTCTTCTATTTTTAGCAAAAGCTCCCATCTTAGAGAAAGAACGAGAGAGGGGGAGTATTGTACACTATTACGTCCCCGTAATCTTAAGTCCGGCTCTTTTACCAGTTTTCTCTTATGGTGCCCGATACAATGCCAACCCTACTAAACGAGTCTTGAAGCGTTTCGATGTAGCGTGACCCCTTAAAGGCGTTTTAGAAGGCAAAAGGGTTCTCGGGGACCAGCAAACGGCAGTCGCGTATGATTTTCTGCCATATTTTGCCTACGGAATTCATCAGGAAATCACAGAGGATCACACTTTCGACAGTTTCTATCTCCTGGAAAAAAGATACCAAAATGTTGTGCCTCCATGTGTAACCTTAAAGAAAACAGATTATTTACGCTTTATGCTTATATAGACATGTTTAGTCGAAGCCGGTCAGCTCCATCGTCACCCAAAAGTGGGGAAAAATAAGAAAACAGCATTGACTTCGTACATCTTTGTCCAGGCGTCCTATGGCAAGAATTCAGTTTGAAATCGATTATAGGATGCCAGTAGTACGGTATTCTATTGGCACTTACCGGCAATTAGAAGTCGGTAGTATTCGTAGCATTAAATGCATTTTCCCCCCTTAACCCTAATTCCTTCCGAAAGAGAGATCAGTTTCCGCAATTTCGTTTCATATTTCGACAGTTATTTCTGTTACCTCACGTAATGGCCACGTGGTGGAATGCATCGCTTGATTTCTTCGATTGATCATTAATTTCTTATTTAATATCTAAAACAAGAAATATTTTTTCATAGAAAGGAATTGATAACCAAAGAAACAAGAATAAAAGCTATCTTAGATTAAAGTGAAGAAGATACTCGCCGTGAAAATTTAAGTAATTCTTATCTTTTATTATACACATGTGTTCATAAATGTTTGCAAATATATATATGTATATATATATATATATATATATATTTACAATATGTACACATATATCAAGATGTGTGTGCGTGTTAATATACATTTTGTGGAATTATTAATCGATATGAGCGGTAATTTCTCTATAATTTTACAATCGTCACAGAACTCCGACATTGGCAAGATGAGTAACAGGTGCGTATGAAGGGCTTTAAGGGCGGTTTTATTTATATATTTATTTATTTATTTATTTATTTATATTTTTGATTAATAACAGGTTCACTTATGTAAAGTTACATTCGTCACTTGTCTCTTCATTGAGACTAAGTCGCCGACTGCATTTTTGGAGGCCAAATAAAAAATAATATCTTTTTTGGCCTGGCTAAGACATCATATTTCATTTACGGACGCTTACGAGTCTATGGTCAGGGAAATTGTCCAACAAATTCTTCCATCTCATCAACACTTTTTTGTTCTTTGCCTCATCCGGTAACGCTTTGAGCAACAATTTCGCCCACTTTTCGAATTTATGCTTGCAAGCTTTCGCATAACACAATGAATGATATAAACGCAGTTCTTCGGCAAAAGCACTGTTTAGTTCAAATTTTCTCCGCTTGTGCTTATTACTTAACGCAAAGCTGTCACCTTAACATATGTACATATATCAGTTATTTTGAACCGGTTTTTAAGTCTTCGACAGCCCACGATATTAGTGCTTTAAGACTTTATTCTTAGAATTTATTCTCTCGGTAACTTAATTATAATAATAATTGATTTTAAAGATATATTTTTTTTAGTTTTAAAATTAAAGCCTTAACAAGCATAAACTATCTGAAATTATAAACATTTTTGCGAAAATTGCAAAGTTGGGTTCGCCGGAATCAACATGTAATCTAGAAGCATATCGAATTGCCACCATAGCTGACAGCATAGTGATAATCGGTGTTATCAGAATCGTGTAAAAACTCAATATATTTCGTAGACATATTAACAACTAATATAATGATTGTATAAAGAACTTGACTCGACTTGATGTTTCATTAATTTTCATTTTTGGTTTTTCTTCTTTCTTTCGTATATCGTTTAATTACGAAAGAAACGTCTCAGTGGGTGCTTAAGAGAGATACTTGGATTTTTACCGAAAGTAACCTCAAAGTTTGAGGGAAACGTAACTCAGGAAAGACTTTTCACTCTTCAAAACAATAATGTGCTAAAACAATGTGCAACAACTCACATTAAACGTAACGCAGAATCAGAAGCTGTTAACATACATATTTTTATGGCAACACTTGACCGAAATATTTATATATATATATATATATATATATATATATGCCCACGGAAACAGCGTAGAACAACAAGAATGAGTTAATAGAAGAGAAATGAAAAGTGTTTACATTTAAATATATAAAGCGAAAATTTAAAAACAAGAAGAAGAACATTAACTTCAATTTGGCCAAATTTAAAGTTGACTATGAAATTTTAATTACGTTTGGAACTTTAACACCAATCATCGTTTTCTATATTTTTAATCATGGAAATGCAAGTCCCTCGTCTTTCCATCCGTCCTCTCGTTTTCATTCAGTTTTGATAGATGCGCGGTGATAACATTCGCGATTGTGTGCACTTTTATCAAAAAGCTTTGATTTCTTTAACTGCACTTTTGTTTGTGGCGTCCTTTTAGCTTTATTGGGCATCCAACGCTTTTGACATGCAATACAAAACACTTGCGAAAGCTATATCTGATTCTCGCTGTTTTCCGAGAAAGGCTGCAAATGGCGTTATAATCAAATGTAAAAACTATGGCTTTTCCATTTAAATGCTTTATGCAATAAAATAAGACACGGAAAGTGCCCAGAACTTAGCCTTTTGAAGATTTGAATAAACCGAGTCATTATGGAGACCGCTTTTGTTAGGTAGTGGATAGCTGAGTGCAATGTATTATGGCTTGTTCCGAATAATTGAAACGAGGGATCACTAGGTAATCACTAGGGCGTGCTATCAACAGCCAATGACACAATTAAACCGAAAAACGGGTGCACTATGCTAAAGCTCGTCAGAATACAAATTTTCAGCATGATGACGTTCCGTTTCATATGGAAAAACTTGTCGACGAAACGTGGGTAATACCAACAAGCCGCATGTTACTTTACTCTCTGTTATCAGCGTTCTCCTGATCCTCCTGGTTAACACCGGTTTTAAACAGTTTCATTTGGTCTTAGATCAGCTCTATTTTCTGCACGGAATTTATATTCGGCCTAAGAAATACGCGAAGTGACACTTGGCGATAGACAATAGATTTAATAAAATATCTCGAACCAATTTGTTTTTCTTTTTTTTCTTTGTTATATGTTACGCGCCCTTTGATTAAAAAAACTTCTGCGAAAGCTTCTTCCCAGTAGTTTATCAAACCGACAAAATTTCTTCGCCATTTGCTGTCCTTTATAAGTTACTCGCGAAATAGTTTCGAGACTGCTAAGGTTCACGAAAGTGGAAAAACTTTCTCTCCAGCCATCGACAGTGTCGGAAGTCGCTTGCTTACAGCCTTTTTACTAAGCGATCAGCTACTAAGGAGATCTAAGATTAAACAAAAATCTGTACCAAGACCAGAGAAATAGTAGTGCAATATGGCCTCTTTGGTCATTCAAAATATATGGAGTCCAGAATGTGTGGACAATCCATGCCGCAAGAGCGGCTATATGTCGCGGAATATATTCGAAAGCTTTGCGTATAATCCCAGCTATGGAGGCGTGGCATGTCATAATAATAATAATAATAATAATAACAATAATAATAGCGTTAAGAAGCCCTCTGTCGGCATAAATATTCGATATTTTGAAATTGTGTTATATCAATATATCAATCAATGCTGCAATAAACGCAAATTTTGTATTGTGTTTTACTTGTAACTTGCGATACGAGGGACGCCTGTAGATAAGATACGGTCTACATGCTTGCAATGACTAATTTCATTTTCTCTTCTTCTTCTTCTTCTTCTTCTTTTGTTTTTGTTGTTGTAAGCATACCGCCGTTGTTCTGCTCTGATAAGTTGAACTTCAACATAATTTCATTGCAATTCGTCTGCCATTCTTTACCTGGAGAAATTTTCGTTTTTCCTTTTGTTTTCTTCTTGATTTCAAGTAAAATTACGTAGATAGCAGAAATCAATGGAGTCGCCCTCAGTGTAAATGGATTATAATAAATACATTTATACATTTCGGCATTTTGCATGGATCACCGCATCTCTATGCATACACAGAATTTGTCATTAAGTCAATGAAAGTTAGAAAGAGAATGATAGGTTAAAAAAAATTGAACGTTGATGACCTTCTTTTTTTTACATTAAGTTGGTATTTATGTAAAAGCTAATTATTTATTTATGTTGCGCTTACCCACCTTTTCAACTACGAAGACGATAGCTTCACGATTTATTTATTTGCAAAAAGGTACTCAAACAGCGAAGAAAAAACAAAAAGTAAGTGTCGCGCGTAGAGTGAAATCTAATGAGCATGTATCACAAGCACGTACATCTCTGTGCATTCGAATTTTAAAGCTAAAAAGATTTTATCATCAACATGCGAAATTCTTTAATTATTTTCGCACTATTCCTAAGCTTCCAGTTCTAGGTACGTTCGAGGAGGTCTTTGATTTTTTATCTGCTCTGTATTTATCAGTGAAACTAAATATGTGTAAACATATATTAATATCGTGTTGACTATATCCAGCGGGTAGGTAGATGAAATTTAAGTTTAAATAAAAGAAAGGCTTAATTTTCGTTACAAATGTGAATGAATTGTCCGTCAGCCGCTATCTCTTTCTTGTTCTGTATATGACAGCACTAGAGACGCTGCCAAACTCAAATCAGGATTAATGCGACATGGATGCGGTAAAATGAAAACTTTTGTTTTATAAAGAAGCAGAGAAGAGAGTTTCGACGATTGGAAGACAGGCGTAGATGTTTAACTCGATTTCGAGTCTTGTCCTTATGTCTTTATGAAGTATACGCAACCATGATCATATGAATAAAGCAACCCCTCACTATAACACTAATCCCAATTAGTATATATTTTCAGACCTATTGACATCCGTGTTCAAGCTGTCCAAGACAAGTTCCTCATATATATACATGGCAATGCTCCCGCAATGAAATTTCAAATTTTTTTTTGTTTTTTTTTGTTTTTTCGCAAAAAATTGAAAAAATTATACGCATCTTGGAACGAATTATTGACACTTAATATCTCAGATCAATATATAAAAGAAGCAAGGTATTGTATCAAGTATGAGCATGTCTGTTAGTGATCGTGTGTTGTGTTTTTCCTCTCACCATCCGTTACGACATCCAAGTTAGAATATATTGCTTATTTCCCACAGAATCTCTCGATCGGAATAATGAACATTTCCGTCGACATATGTCGTAGTAATAAGGTGACAAAATCGGACGCATACAGAAAGAGTTCCCTGAATGTACTCATAAACATAATTTGTGGGATTAAGAATATATATATCTGAGAATTGGAAGCATCCATACTATGTAAGAAAGACTATTGCGTTAAGACATTAGCCTTAGAATTTATTCTCTGTAAGTGGGTATAGACTTTAAAACTCATGTCGAGTTCTTACTAGAAATTATTTGAAAAAATGTCGTATTTAAATTTTACATGAATTGCACCGCAAGTATACCCTATGCTACGCATATATACGCGTGAATATCTTTGCATTGAATGGCCACTAAGTTCTCTCTTCTGCTAGCGAAATTGCCCCGCTTTTGCGTCCCGTGCACAGCCTATATAGCTGGTATTGTTAGCAATGCTTTGCTCTATCAATGGTAAGTAAGTGTATATGTGTGCGTGCATATATCGATGTTAGCCACATCTTAAAAATTGTTAGATTTTTTTTTTACTTTTACCTTCTTAATGCAGCGTTTACTTCCTGGTATTGATATTCGCCGTTTGCGTTCATTGCCTTTATTCGCATCATTTCCTCCGCACCAGCATTGACAATTAATGTATAAAGACTTTCTTTCCTTTTACTATTACCACCCACTTTTCCGTAGCTTAGTTTGAAAATACTTCATACTCCAACTCCTACGCTGGCAATAGGCAATATGATTACCTAGTGTTAGTGGTGTTCCATTCATACTGCTGATGTACTGATGTATGGTAGATAGTGTTCTACAATATTTTTGTATTAAGTTGAGTGCTTTCGTCTCTCTTTTCCATTTTCTCTTCTTTCCTTTTTTTTTTTTTTTTGCCTACCATCTACATCCATCTTAAGCATGATTCTCGCTCCTTACTATTATAATACATTTCCTTTGCTTTTGATTTCCCCCTACACCGACAGAGAAGTAAATTTTTATTGATTACTAAAGAAATGCTACTTGTGTTACTGTCGTTATTAATACTATTTCTCGCGAGTTTATAAGGCGCGCGTGTACAACATGCGATACTTATATGCGCGCAGCTATATATACATATATATATCTGTGTGTATGTGTGTATGTGTTTTGTTTTTTTTTTTTCTTTTCTATTTGTGTGCTGTGTGCACCAATCTTCTGTCTACGCATCTTTGATAATGTTGCCGCTATCGCGTACTTATCTACCCATGCGATGATCTACATGATACTGATTTAATATAAAAACAAAAAAACAATATTGCCAGAGAACATATCGCAGGCAGTAAATTTTTTATTTAAAAACTCATAAAAATCTTAATAAATAAAGTTTTAAATATTTAAAAGCACATATTAATGGAAAATTTGGAAAAACGTCCATAACTTTGCTTTGCTTCTAAGTGTTCAACGGACAATTCGCCATCGTTCTTGCGCTTTCAACTGTCGACTGTCAACATGAAACTATATTCGATATGCGTAAATGGCCCGCGTCAAGCCCTAAAATACAGTATAACTACGGCAGCTACGTGCGTTATGTTATGTAACATCAAAATTTTTGTCTTTTTCGCCATAATAAACTTCATCGTGTATGTAAAAGTGAATTTATGATAGTTATTGGGCCGTGCAATTAGCATAGCATTCATCCGACAACCTAGAGGCCGATTTCATGACAGTCGTTAAGTGTACGCTTCTTTCACAGCCGCAAATAATAAAAAGCTTTCATTCGTTTCTTTCGCTAAATCCATAGCTTGTAAAATTTTTTTTTTTTTTTCACCCTACATTACTTGTGGCACAAGAATGTATGAAGCTTGCGCAGACGTAATGGCTTAACATAGGCCCTCCTATACCTGTCGGTTCATAATCACTTCCCGAATCAATCTAAACTCGTCCGCCCGTCCGGTATTCTTGTGTTCAACTTATAGATGGCAAGGTTTGAAATATCTTTAGGAAATTTCATAGATAGGAGTAGTTGTTCGACCATTAAGCGTGCAACGCTTTAATTTGAAAAATCGTCTTATGAATAACTGTATTCAGCGAAGTGATGTAGGGCATTTAATAGAGGGTCGTGGTCCACCATAGTCTTTCCACTTGTTTTAAGAAAAAACAACAAAAAAACTAAGAAGAATATCGGCAAAAGTTATGGGGGATTTGGTTAGACAAAATGCCTAGATATTGGCCGGTCAATATCCCTGGGCAAGTTTAAGTAGTGAACACAAACCTTCTACATTTTTGGATAAGTAGTATTATTTCAGAGGCATAAAAAATTTGAAAAACCATTGGTCTAAAAAAGTTAAGAAGAAGAAACAACTTAGGTAAAACTACCGACTAAATGATTGTGGGAGAAAAAGAACCGAGGTGCACTAGGAAGCCCGAGCATTTTTACCGTTAAAAGAACAGTCCATCCCTGAGTTACTTGAATCCAACATGGTCCAAGAAAAGTAGAAATCTTCTTGTGAAGAAGTGCTGCCATATCATAACACCTTCACCACTTACTATTAATGTTTTATCATATTCCGTATGCATAAAGAATACAGCATTTGGGTTCCTATTGAAGGATTACACGAACCTTACATATTACGTGAACGACATACAGTTCTTATCATGTATTGTTGTAGTTTAGTAAATAAAGTGTCCCTACGGTATTCATTTTAGCAGTCGTAAAGTTTATCTCAGATGTTTTTCAACTTTATGGGTTAACAGCTTTCTAAGAGTTCCTTAGCAAATTTTCTTAATGAGAATTTTAAATATCATCACCTAAAAGTAATTCTCGTTTAGCCCTTCGGTTGAGTAAAAAAAAATTGAACAAATAGACAACAACTTATATTAGGGATTACGGTTTCACTTCACCACACCTGCAGAAGCATCTACTTATCCACGGAGCCAGAGATCGGAATTCTCGAGATATTTTGATGGTATGTGATGCACACCTATGTTTTGACTCCTTGGCGAATTCTGTTGAGCTCGTTTTACGATCACTTCTCATACAAGGCTTCATCTCATAACAATCGATCTTCGAAGATCGATGACAGGCAGTGTTCTGACATAAGACATAAATGCGGAAAATTTGCCTGAGATAAGAATCTCCCCCTTCCATAATTTTGCATTCATATCCATGCGATCAATGATGTCGTTCTAAATGCCGTCATTTATCGCATTTGTTACAAACGAAGAGCCAGGATAACGACACCAAGAACTAAACAAAAATCAACAACAAAGAATTGCTTGTTACGTTATGCGTCTGCCTTTGATTAGGCAAAGTCTTAAATCCTCATAATAGTCCGCAGGGTGTAAGACCATATATATAGGCAAGTTTGTATGTGTTTGTAAAATATGAACACAAGAATAATTTAATCATTTTAGAACGAATCTTGGTCGCCCGATAATCAAAATTATTTTTTTATAACTTTCATCTTCTCGATCGAAAGTATATCATCTGTAAAACATATATATATCGCGCATAATTTAACAAATCGATATCCGTTACAAAGTTCGAGTATTTAATACAAATCAATTTATCAATTCGCAAACACGTTTCAATTTGATCGGATCCAAATTTTTGTCATATTCAAAAAGAGGTGATTGAGAAAAGAACATTGAAGGATTTATGTAACATACCATAGATAGATAAGTAAGATAGTGGATGATGGGTGCAGCAAACTCAATGCGAAAATTAGTATAACGTCGTGTTGCGGCGATGGAGATCAGTTTAAGAAAGAAGCATAAGTTTGAATGTTTGCATGTTAAAGGAAGGCAAGGAAAAGATATAAAAACAAAATAAGGAACAAGAATAATACCATTAGTCCCAAAGGAGTTTGCAAGTTTTGCGATGTGAGTATCCATTCATGCCCATACCGTACATATAAGTTGTGTATATATAGGTGGGAGTGACAAAGATTTTTAAGATTCGTATTTGGTAAAAAATTTTTCAGGAAAAGTAACAAGAAAATTCAAGGAAAAGGAATTTAAATTTTGTAATATACGAAAGAGAGTGTGTGTTTTAGCCTTTGTGCGCTGCAGCTGTAAGCGTTTATGTGTAAAATGTGTTGTACAACACAGCAACTTGTTGTTATGTTAAAATTTAATTAATATTTTGTAATTTTTGTTTATATCTCCTTCTGTCGTTGTTAAAAGTAAAAATTTCGTAATAAACGCACACACACACACACACACACGTACCTTTGAAGCATGCACGTCCCTATTCTTCCCTTTACATCAAAAGTGTAGGTCTACGTAATTCTTTATGTACTCGTACATAAATTTGGTTATATATTCTAGGACATCACGAGCATTCAGTCTGCTTGTAATTGTTGCTTCCTACCCTTCTGGTCCTTTTCAGGTTTACTTACCAAACGGAAGTTTATCATTTTTAAAGCCCACAGGGAGAGGTAGATAGTGAACATATACAGCGTATATATATATACATATCTATATATATATATATATATATATATATATATATATATATATATATATATATATATATATATATATATATATATATATATATATATATATATATATATATATATATATATATATATATATATATATATATATATATGTATTTATATAGATATATATTTATATATATATTTTTGTTTTAAAGAGTAGCGAACCATTCTGGGTATGCCTGCGTATGCAGAGCTTATGTCGGCTCATGTACCTTCATAGCACAACATTTTTCATAAAACTTGCATCTGCTTAGACATAATAATATTTGCGAAAAGAATTGTTATAAAACACATACACTCACACAGTTTGGACCTTTGTAGAACAAGTGTCATGGTTTCTGTAAATATTAGCAAAATTATTCTTTAGAAAATGCACAAGCCCGCACACTACACATACACACTACACATATATATGTAGTATAAGTTCATCTATTAGAAGAAGAAAAAACTTGAAATTTCCCTCTCTTTTCCTGACTTTTAAGTGTACCGCACACCACGTATCGGTCTCTATGCATATATGCGACCTTACACTATACATGCATAAAATTTCTCTATAAAACGAATATTTACAAAAATAAGTCAGCTTCACTTTGAATGTGTGTTCAGTCTCAGTATCGCGATGCAAAGTTTTAATTTATCAAAAAGTCACGCTACCATTGCTACTGTTGATGTTGCAATGCTCTGGCAGGAAAAGGTTCCTTCAATCGCGACTACTGGCACTGGTCATTGGGGTTTATTTATCAAAGGGTTTGTTTGTGCAGACTTCAATTTCGATATTCTCTTTTCACGTTACAAATTAGAGCTTTTTTGTGCCCCCAAGCCCCATCGTTTGATGGGCATTTCAAATTTAGATTTTCCTTACCTACGAAGCAAGATTTGTTTTTTTCTTGTTACTGACTTAAATGATCGAAAGAATATTTCCGAATGAAATACGAAGGGTTCTATTGACGAGAGAGAGAGAGGGAGAGAAATTTTAAATGGCCATAGAATACGGAATACAGCCGCGAAGCCTTATTGCCAGCATTCTGAGAGCGATGAATATTTTGCCCAGAAGCAGAGGTACTTGACAGTGAAAACTATTTTTAAAAAATCTCTGTCACGCATATGGAATTGTTTCAAGCCACTAAACCAATTGTAGGGTGTAGACATCGTAGATAAAAAGTAAACAAAAACAACGATCTTTTCAAAATCGAATATAAAAAAGTTTTTTAAACGACTTCTCCCGAAACTAAAATTTACGAAATTTTCCTCCTGCTGTTGCTTTCAATTTTCATCCGATTGCCTTAAAAGTTGAACTGCAGGATTGAACAGTAGGCCTTTTCACAGCATATTGAACCTTTTTATCATAAATACAAACTTATTCACTCAAAGGCCAAGTTTCGAGTGTTTTTTCTTTTTTTTCTAAATCAATTTTCCACAAAAAGAAAACTCGTCAGAAGCTCAAGGAATTTTAAGTCACGGTTTCACCAAATCTTCAGGTCGCAGTTTTAGATGTAAAATAGAGACATGTGGTGTGCGGTACGCGAAGAGACGTTATCAAGAGAATGTGAAAACTGTCAGGCCTCCATGTTGCTTATAACAAATCTTTTGGTTTTTGTTTTTAACATAGAAGAATGACCCTAGTTTTAGTACCCACAAGTGTTCGTCTCAGCCTCTAAGAGATTTTGAACTCGTAAGGCTAAAGCTCGACGCGACGATATAAGTATATATATAAGTATATTTAATGTCGACATCCAAGGTAATCTTATACTGGTCCAAGAGTCGGTAAATATTATGGTATGATATAACTTTGTTCCGTAGGGACTCTACGAAAACGTGCAAGCAATTGATAAGCATTTCAAATGTTATCAATCGGATTTCGTGCTAAGCAACTTATAGAAATAAGCTGCAAACGATGTAGAAAAATATTTGTTTTGAAAAGGAAAAAATCGCTTCAAGGTTCTCGTTAGGAGAATTGCTTGAGTACAAAAGTGAAGGCAACTCGTGATTCGCTACTTTTTTATCCGCTTAAATTGAATATTTGAATGGTATTATTTTGTTATATTTGTTCAACGAATTTTGAAAACGCAGTAACAGTAACATGCTATACGATCGTAAGGGATTCTCGGAAGGGACATAAGACTCGGAAACTAACATCCTTTAAACTAGATATTTTGACTCGCGAAGACTAAGACAATATTTTCGTCATTCATATGAAATAATTGTTAACATGTGTGCAAACGCATGAACGATAAATGTCCCGCGACGGTTACCAAGTCGACGCATATAAATTATGCCTGGATCGGAAGAAAAGGAAAATTTATGGTATGTTAGGGATATGAGAACTCGGTATGTGTGACAGAGCATACGATCGCGGAGAGTCATAAAATAGTTGAAACTAAGACAGGTTGCCTTAACGTGTGCGTGAACTCAATTAAAATGTAAACCTCTGCACTTACAATCAACGAACAGAATTAGAACTAAAGCGAGTAAGTAGAAGATAACCATTAATATGAAATGTCTCGAATTATTCAATATTCCAGTAGGGTGAGTCCAGCTACTCATTCAAAGCGGTCCGCATTTATAGATTTTATTTCCTTGTGCTTTTCAAGCATATTAATACAGCTTTTCTTTGTCTTCATCATGAATCAAAGTAAATCATAAATAATTGGCTATGCATTCTGTGAAATAAATTCTTATGATGTGCAAGTACATTACGTTGCATGTTATGTTATTATTTTGCAGTTCGTTTTTCTTATTCTGTTCTGAAATTATTTACCCACATTTATGCACAAGAACTCAAATAAAATGAACGAAATTAAATTCTGTGCAAATTTTCATTTACTGTGAACAGTGAATGAAATTTTTCGTGCATAAAACACAATTATAGGGTTACATAGGCGACCTTCCGAATATGTATTAATCCGCACATGTGTGTGTGTGTATGTACGTATTATGTAATGCTAATGCTTCTACGCAAACGATATGAAGGTTTTCCTAACACTGCCTATGCAGTAGTTCATGCATTATTAAATAATCTGACCGCGCCCGCGAAGTTTCCAATTCTCATCAATTACTCTATACACGTATGTACATGTATAGAAAGAAAAAAAAAAAAAGAAAAAGAAATTGGAGTAATTTTTTAAACAAATTTCCATACAGTTGCAAATTTGGTTAAAACGATATTTCAAATAAAGTAAAAGCATGTATTAATAAAACGTTATTTAGGAAAAATTCGTATCAAACACGAAAACGCTCATCCCCACATATGGAACAATTTTGTTTTCTTTTTTTATTTATCTAAATATCGTTGACAAATATATATATATATATATATATATATATATATATATATATGTGTGTGTGTATATATGTATATATATATATATATATATATATATATATATATATATATATATATATATATATGTCTATATGTAAAAATGTAGTCAAGTTCTTGTTTTCGTGCCATTTTTTTTTTTTTTTTTGTTTATTTGTTCAGGTTTTAAATTTAAATTTTGCTCGCTTAGCATCCATCTCGTCGTATATTACCATTATTTTGATTAAAGTGTGCGGAAATGATTTATAACGACCACAAATTAAACAACTAAACCCGGCTTTTACAATAATTATAATTATTTAGCATACGGCGAACTTTTTTTTCTATGCTATAACTAACGGCTCTCATCATAAGCACCAGCACCAGCACCAGCACCATCATCAGCGCCATCATCATCATCATCATCATCATCATCATTGCCGTCGTAAATGTTATCGCCACGAACATCGTAATAAGTATTTATTATTGTTGTTGTTGCTGGTGAATGTGAACAAAAATGGCGTTTTGAACATGAAAACAAAAAAAAAAAAAAAAAAAAAAGCAGTAAAACAATACCTCGTTATATGCGAGGGAGGGTAACAGTCCTAATACAAAAGCTTGTGTTAATTTGGAAGCATGTGAGTAAGAAATTGAATCTAAGCACATGTGTAACTATGCAAACATACCCATCCCCCTGCCACTAGTACAGTCATTGATTTAATTGTGTAAACACAACTTTGGTCACATTCGCCTATATATGGGTATGCGTTTGCTTTTATATTATAAGCATACTACTCCAAGTGCTATATTCATAAATAAGAAAACAAAACAAGTCTTTCATTCTATGTTTAAGTATAAAAATGGAAAACATACATTTTTATATATCGGGTTTGGGGAAGAAGTATTGACGAAGTGTTCTACAAAACTATCCGTATGAAAATTGTATAGCGAAATGCCACCTTGCGCCCGCTCGCCGCCGTGACGCAATTTGATCAGTGTTGCTTGATATATGGCATCAAGAACCTAGTAGTAGAAATAAAAATCTCTCAACACTGTTCCCTTAAGCCAATATATAATATATTTATACCCTTCACCGTTTGCGATAGAGGGTTAATTAAGTTAGTGCGGACATATGTAACACGCAGAAGGGCTTAAGATACACTCACCTTTTATTATACCGAACGTTTCAGAATCATAATCTGAATTGATCTCAGCCTATCTGTCCCTCTGTCCGTCTGATTTCTATCCATATAAATTTGTACTCAAGCTACAGATCGCAATTTTTAAGATAATTTGATGAAATTTGTTACAGTGACGTGTTTTTTGATCCAAGTACGAACGCTATTGAAAATGGTTCGGATCGATCTACTTTTTCGACTTTGGAATTTTGAAAATTTCTCGACGAAAGTGACTAAGTAGTAGTATTTCGGCATTCGAAATCGATATGAAAAGTTTGAACCCACTCGCATCACATAACCGTTCTTACAGAATTCGAAACTTTATATGGTAACGAAATCGAATTTCCAATATTTCATGGTGAAAATTAGCTCATAATAGTAAATTGACAAACAAATCTACCTTATCGAATTTGGATCACGTACGTCTATTTCTTGGATATCGTCGTACATAAAAAATCCCATGAAACGTTAACTTTTATATGCCAAAAAAGACTAATTGTTACTTTTTTTGTGATCAAATTTTGTTCATGATAGTAATTAAATAAAAAAATTCCACAGATCTAATTAGAACCATATGGGTGTATTTCTTGATTTCTTGCTGAGTAGTAACTCGTCCGTAGAAAGAGTTAATTTTGAATATTTTATCATGAGAACTAATTCGAAGTACCGTTTCAGAAAAAAAAAAATGAATTGTCGTAAATTCGGATCCCAAACATCTATTTCTTTCGGACTTCAACATGCGCTATTATGAAACTCAAATTCTTGTATGGAGAGAAAATTTAACCTTCCAATATGCAGGCTTTTATGACAATTATTGCTTTGCGTAAAAATAATGTGGGCTTTTTGAAGCGTTATTACCAAAACGACCGAATAACTCTGCTAGGCAATGTGGTATAGGGTATGTAAAATTCGGCGTTGCCCGACTATAATGTTCTTACTTGTTTTCTCGTTCGTAATAGACGAGCGTTTCATATTCTCCCCGAACAGACTTTATTGTGACAATCTTATCGGACTTGTCAGATGTATGCGTGTACGGGAACGGAAAGTTCACATCTATTGTAATCAAAATGTATTGCACAGTACTAACGTGATTTCAACTGACGAGACATAGATTATGATTTGCATAAACAAGAAAAGAAAACAATTAAAAGAAAAATTATCAAATAAATTATCTTAACAAGCAAATATAACCAATCGAGAAAGCAGCGAGGACTTGTAATGGACTTGTAAAACTGAATATTAAATAATAAATTAATTTTAATTAGTAAAACAAACATTGCAATATATGTCGGTATTATTGAATATCTTCGAATAAATTATGATTATGCTTGGCGAGGAAGCGCAGAGAGTTCTCTCTCCCCCCCTTTTTCTGCAAATAGATGTAACTTCTACTAAGCCGCCCGCTTAGTATATATTATCTAACATCTTATTTTGAAAAAGTCTTGAGTTGAAAAAAAAATTGCAATTTTCAAAATTTTCCGATAAAAATTAAATAATAAGTTTTATTATCATTACAATATTAACAAATCCAAGCATTTTGGCAAATTGTTGTGCGACTTCCTCCTCATGAGGAAAAATTAAATCGAAGAATAACTTAAATATATTATTGTTTATATATTACGAATATAATTTCATTTCAATTTTTTACTACATATGCAAGGTGACGAAGAAACTGATTGCCCAGCACCTTACAGCGCCTTACACATTTATATAAACGAAATTCGTGAGTACATCAAAGTTCGACAGGAATATAAAAAAAAAAATAAAAATACACGCAACGAGTCGTGCAAAAGCCCTTTCGGCCAATGTCACGCATACGCAATGCTGAATACCTTTCGATCGTAATGCGGGAATCACAAGATATCCGTCCCTTCACTGAAATAGACATATTTGATAAAAGGATAAGCGGGCTCTTGGATTCGGGAGCTTCCACTACCAGTATAAGAGATGTTTTCAAAAAATTAATCATTGAATTGGAAAAACCCTACAAAGAAATTAAGTCTTTTGTATGAACTGTTAACAGGAAAATTCAGGCCACTAAACGGCTCGTAAAGGCAGTCATGTCTTTTAGAGGAAGGGATAAATCCATTAAAGTATTTATTATTCTTTCTCTGTCTTGCCCCTTCTTTTTAGGTTACCGTTTTTTGAAAGCATTCAACTTATCTCCTGTTGGGCTTATTTCTAAATGGTTCGATATTTGAATAATCGGAAAACTTGACGACTTTTATAGTTTGAATGAAAGTCAAAAACTAGAACTGCATACAGTAATTGCTATATTCTTTTCGTATCAGCGTAAATGGCTTCGGTATAACCAATGTACTCTCTTACGTTATTGACATTGGTTCGGGCGAAATTTATAAAATAAAGGCATTATCCAGTCTCGCAAGTTATAGAAAAATTAATATACGAAAAAGTGAATAGAATTTGAAAGTTAGGCGTTGTAGAAGAATCGTATAGTGCGTGGAGTTCTCCACTTGTTCTGATTCGTAAACCATGGAAAAATCGGTTATGCATCGATAGTGAGAAGCTCAATTGAGTCACTGCGAAAGACGCCTACCCGATACCTAATATACACGAAATACCTAGCAGGTTGTCAAAAGCCCATTATATAACTAATTTGGATTGCATGGAAGCCCTTTGGGAAATTTCGTTACAAATTGATTCGAGAGATAAGATCATGCCGTTTGGCATATGTAACGCGCCACAAACCATATCCTAGCTGATCGACAGAGTGATTAAATTATTCAATTATTACTGCCTCATACTAAATAGAATTGAAAATCTCATTATGTTTATTAATCGCATTTAATAGCACGGCTCCGATTTTCGTTTATGGTCTAGTTACATAGGCCTAATCAGCTATCTTATCACATATTGAAGCCAAAAAGCACAATACGTGGATGGGGCCAGTACACATATTGCGGTCAACGTTCACCTTTTCAATACTGGTAATCTAAGGTAAATATGTATGAAGTTCGTATAGACTATATGTATACTATACCAGTTATGGTTAAATGAGACTGTGTTAAGTTCTGTGCGAATGTATGCAACACACGGAACGACCTAAGATGAATACATCTCTAGCTGTACCAGTCGATGTGAAATCATCTCGTATATCAATTCAAGCCGTGTCTGTCCGTCTGCTGTCTGTCTACGAATTTTTATATTCAACCTACTTACTACACTTATCGATATGTCATGAATCTTTTCATACTGAGACGACGTTCATTGAAAATGACCACGATCGACTAATTTCTATAACTAACTACTCCCTCCCTATATAACGCATTATTTCGGAAAAAATGCTTACGCGTAAAAAATCCTGACAAAATGAAAAATTGAATGGGACTCGTTGTTAGTGTTTTATTAGAAGCTCTCTTTATTTGTATTTAAGTACAGGTTCACTGTTATGTTCAGCACAAGCTAACTAGCGTGCTTGATTGCTATTCGTCATGATTGTATATCATTTGATCCTGAGTACATCGATCGTCCAACCTCTACATGCAATTAATGCTGAAGTTGATATATTTGGCTCCACCCTCTAAAATACAAGTCGATCAATAAAAAATGACTGCCTAATGTAATAACTTATTGACATTATTATAAACATTGAGACATTCTTTAAGCGGAAGTGACAATATGTAGCCAAAATGTAATGCGAGTTGCGGTTATTGTGTCGCGCGCAAAAGTAACGGAACTCTCGCGTTAAACGTTGTTGCATAAGTTGCTGTAACTGTCTGAGTCGTAATTTTTGTGGCAATAATGACTTGGGATTTATGCTGTTGACTGTATTTTGAATCCTCTCCCGATAAAGATTTTTATCAGGTTTTTAAGTAAAACCTTTTCATGGGAAGAAGGTATAATTTTCGATAGCAATTAGGTGGCGCATAGCATTTAATATTGGACTTCACTCGGCTGTAACATGTTGATTTGTTTATTAATTATGACCAATAGGACGATTACGATCATTTTTATACAAGAGGGTATGCATTATACCGAAGTTTTCAAACTTAAGTTTTCACGACATTTCATTGACATTTTCAAGAAAACTACGTCCAACGGAATTACCATTTCATTATGCCTTCATCACCTTAGGGCGTGAATTCAAAAATTCGAACACAAATACACATAGAGAGGATGGCGAGGAGGAAAGATATTAAGTAGGCGATGTTAGTGCGTCGTTTCCAATGTATGTGCGTGTGCTCGATATAATGCGTCTTTTCTTTTTCATTCCAACTGCTTTTTATTCTATTTCTGTTATAAATTTTGTGTTTTTTAAAATTAAAATAACAAACACATTTATAGGTGAATGCATTGTTTATTGCTTGACCGAGCATTTATCTGAGACTTCGAATTTAGAATTTCCTCTGACACGTATATACATAAAACACCGATCAATAATTATCGGAACTATGAAATAGCTACCTTCTCTAAGGAAAATCTATATTAATTTTAGAAAGCGCCAACAATCCCGTGATTTTGATTATTTTTTTTACGAGATACATGGCTTTTAGCGCGTGTGTTGCTTAAACTTTTGCTTATCGGTAGAAATGAATATCGTTTAAATTTCGCATTAGCTTGAAAAGTGCTCCGTGAAAAACATATATTTTTCGATGGTCGACTAATTTTAAGCCAGATCATATAAGCATCGAAACTGCCGCATGCAATGGATGCCGAAAATTATTCTCCATAATCGGAAAGTGAATTTGCAACAGATAGCCGACATTCTGCAGATATCATATGGCATTTTATTCACATTATTTTGCATGAAAACATCGGCATGAGAAACCTGTTTTCTAAATGAATATCGTGCTTAAAAATCGATGGTCGTAAGTGATCTCAAGCTACAATGACTACTATGTTAAAATTGCACGAATGCATGAATGCATGAATGCACGAATGCATGAATGTTTAAGTTGCTGACCGGCGTATCGCAATCTTCAGGTCAGATCCTGTGCAATTCTTATCTACGCGAAAATCGCAAAAGCACATAATTCAGAGCAAAAGATTTAAACTAAATAATGAGGTCGTTGCGAAAACTTAAGGACATTTTAAGGCATATGACAATTCAGTATACAAAAAAAGGATCGAGATTTTAGTGGAATTGTCGACGGATTGCGTCATCTTCGAAGTGCACTAATACAATGAGTAAAGTCGAACTTTGCAAAAAAAAAAACAACAAAACACTTTTTTTTTGGTCCCAGGAATTATTAACCAATGTTGTGCATATTGATATGTGTTAGTGCGGACGTATAAACACCAACATAACACTTCACAGTCTGGCGTAGATTACCATGCATTGATGTGATTTATTTCAGATGCATTTGTTGTTTTCGTCCTTTTTGCTTTTCTCACATTTTTTCGCTGACATTTTATAACCAAGTGTTCGTTATATTATTGTTCGAGTGCATTTTAGTACCACATGTTTGTTGGTATATGTATGCATAAATGTTAAAGTGTTCAATTACAGACACAACAAAAACAACCGTTACAACGCAACGACCAAACTCTTTTCTTTAACGTAGATAGTGTCGGTGGCTTTTCAGGCGGCAACAAGAGTATCAGCACAAGCACAGGACATTTCATTCAATTTGTCATTCAACAAGGAGGGGGGAAAGAATGAACAAAAGCGAAAACATTGCTGTATAGTTTTTTTTTTTTTTTATATTTATTTTTTCGTGTTGTGATACTAAACAAAATTTTTTACTTTTTTTGCTGAATTTCTATGGAGCCTTCAGTAGAAGCCTTCCACCAGGCATGGGGCAAAGAACAAGAATGAGGAAGGTGGAGAGAGTATGAGATTTCCGGACACACCTTTATTAACAATTGTTGATTTAAGCTGTTGTCGCTGTGGGCACCGTTGTGACCACATCACCATATAAATGGCAAATATTCAGGTTCGTTAGAGCCAACAAAATTTTGGAAAGAAGAAGAGTTGCTAAATGTTTATGAAATTATTTGCACAATTTAGGAATTTTTTTTTTTTTTTTTGGTTTTGTTTTATTAAGATATAACCTATACACAAATATATATGTGTACCTTGAAGACGAAAATAATGACGCAAATAGAGAACAAAACTACTAACGTCGTCAAAAGCGAAACGAATAACTGATATATTTTCGTCTAAAAGCTTTAAAAACATAGATTGAAAATAATTTTTATACCCGCACATACAAAAAATATATAAAAATGATATAAAAATGTTCAGCTTTTTAGAAGCCACTCTTTTTACGCCTCTCAATCGGTTTCAAGGGGTTGCGACAATCCCAGAGTTCAGCGTAAAAGGCCAATTTCATGTGCAAAATAGAGTCAATTAGGTAACGTTGAAATTTATTTGAACTAAGCTTTCGTTGGCCAACGGCATAGTACATCGTCTTGAAACCCTCGAATTTGTAAGTGATCATAATTGGATAAAACGGAGGCAAGTACGAACAGACATTTATGTGAAAATTCAATTTGGCGACTGCCAAAGGATTTGGACATTTGGGAGTAGGTTTAGAAAAATGCATTTCGGCAAAATACCGATGACCAAACGGTTTAATCTCCTCTGCGAACTCTTGGGCAATGACGACGAATTTAGTTGCCGGCGTCAATTCCCATTTTTCGACAAACGCCGTCAACTGACGGATGGCCGTAACAAAGTCAAAATTGCCAATTGTAATCCACTCTCCTTCAAAGGTATCTTCTTCTTCGTCTTCTTCTTCCGATTCGTCAGAGGAACTCTCTAATGAGGAGCCTATCTGCTCACTAATTGATTTTCCAGCGAGCTTTTCCTTCACGTCAGCATGCTTTGGTATATAATATGGATTTTTGTAGAAGAATTCGTGCTTAACGTCACTTTCAATTAAGTGGACACCGCGATCGATAATAGCGTCCACTATATGTTTGATATCATCACGGGGAATTTCTTGTAATCGTTTTTGCTGCTCGCGAAGATTGCTAAATTTCACAATGTCCAAGGGCTCGCAGGCCCTCTCCATAATCTCTGAAAGCATTTCGTTGGCTTCGATTTTTTTTTGAATGTGTAAATAAAAATATTCTTTAAAATATTTTTCCCCTTTTTTTTTTATCCAGTTAAAGCAAACGTAAACTTAAAAAGTCAATTATAAAATACAACTTAGAAAAAATTATGCTGCGCGTACAGAGTTGCATTGTTTAGTGTATAGTATAAAGTGTTCAACACTTTATACTATGTTGGAAGGAAAAAAGATCAGTTTAACTTTATATTTTGCTGTCGCACATTGAGCACAAATGGCATTAATGGTAGCTGGGTTGGTTGCTATCTATGAGCTTGTCGAGGCAAAAAACAGTGGAAAAAAAGGAAACTGAAAAATGAGAAGATGAACAGGTGAACGACCGTTTCAGTTGTTTTGTAATTTTTTTTTGTGCTGAATTGTGTGTAACTTGGTATGTATTAATATATATATATATATATATTTTACGAGATACAGGGCTTTTATTTGTTTGATTAAACATCGCATTGGCTTGAAAGGTGGTACGATAACTCTGCTCAGTAGAGAACAACCATTTATCGATGGTCGACTAATTTTAAACGAGATTGTATAAGCATCGAAAATGGCGCACGCACTGGACGACCGACCATAATGTGCAGTGCAGCGCACAGTAAATCTTGGACATAGGGCTGAGCCATTAAGAAGAACCCATTAATTTAATAGATTACTCTACTATTTTCGTCAGCCTTGATATGCTTTCAGGGAACTTGCAATGCTTTCGAAGAAGACAATAATTTATCAGCGACGTCTAACTGCAATTATTTCGCACTTTAAATATGAATATAAAACCATTCAAAGTTCGTTTTTCGCTTGGCTGTAAATATGTTCAATTTTAACCTTCCTATGCAAGACTATGTGTGCACCCTATAAAGTAAGAACACGTGTGTGTGCATTTTTGCTAAATATTCCAGGCACATGTCATATTTATAACGAAACACAATATGAGAAATAAGTATAGTTATGGTCAATTTGGGCCTCTTCTTTTGATATCCATCATCTTTGTGCGATATACAATTCCGAGATGGCGTTTAAATCGTGCACGATATGCCACTTTTTAGCACTTTTTCGATAAACGTACAAGTTCGGAGACCTCGTTTACGTTTTCTTAATTTTTGCATTAATTTTGTTGCAAGTGCAAAGGGACATTTGTTTCGGTATAGTTTATTTTTGAACTTAACGCGGAGATTTTATTCAGAAAATTTAAAATTCCGATAGCAGTGTCCGTGAATCTGAAACGAACGACAAGCAAAAATTTGCGACCAACTTTTTGAATTAATTTGAAGCAAACACAGCAGACACTCGCATGAAGAGGGAGAGAAAAAAAGAGAGAGAAAAGTATTCGCAATGTTCGAAATATCGGACAGACTGCCTACAGTGATAGGTATAAAAACGAAGGCAATTGCAAACAAACGTAAATACGTACTCAGATCGTACACCTACGTATATATATACAATGCAAATACATACAAAGGACAATAACGAAATGTATTCGTGTAAACAATAATAATGAAAGCAAAAAGGAAAAAAAAAAAAGCTCCAAGAAGTAAAAGAAGAGGAAAAGCCCGGTCTTATAGGGTAAAGCGTAACAATGATGAGTTGAAGAGAAATTATAAGATAAGCAGCAAAAGCGAAACAAACTCGTATATGCTTCTTCGCCATTTGGCAAATTAAATAAATAAGTAAACAAATATATTTGTCTCTTTGTATGTGAGCGTTTGCGCACGAGTGTGTATATGTGCGTGCTCATGGCTCGAAGTAGCACTATACGTTTTATTGCCAACACCTGCTCTCAGAAAATACATTTATTTTGACCATTTAAAGCTGTAGCAAAGGCGGCGGTGGTTAGTAAGTCTAACGCCTTTTATGGAAAGCATCCATTCAAATGTGTCCGCTTTCGCCAGGAATGAGAGGACGACCACACAAACAATCATGCGAAATATATTAACATTTTTTACAGGTTTTGTTCAACATATTGCAATAAGAATTTTTCCCTTCGAAATATTACTTTTTCTTCGTCCTTTGCAAAAAACTTTAAACAAAAAACTTCACTCAGTCCGCACACAACAGGGTTCTACAAAATTTAAATGCCTTACAAGTGATACAGGTACGATGACAAGCACACGATAGGCGTGCATGGGTGTGTATATTACGCTTTGCTGATAATTCTGCGACTCGTGAGCTTTCCGTTTTTCAAAACTTTTAATTCTCTGATTAATTTTAGCAAGACGTACGTTTCGTCGCTTTTTTATGCAATAAAACTTTTTTGTACTTTTGTTCTTTCATTTATACGAAACGTAATTATCTGGTGGATGGCACACATGCATGCATATACGCGCATAAACGGAGGACTAAACTCAAAGTACTCAGGCTGAAAAATATGTTGCACGATCCGAAAATATGGAAGGCGGCAGGAGTGTTCACCGCAAACATAATGAGAAAACAAAGAAATGAGGAACGTCAACGTAGGCTCTTGAGTAATGTCTAAACGACTATCCTTCTTGTAAACGTTTATCTAAACGGTCGTGCTACAGGGTAGGAGATAGGAGTACAGGTGGTTTTTAACGGGTTAAAATACTCGTACTGCGCCTGTCGATGGTTTAGGAATCGCAGGAAACGGATTGTGATCAACATACGCGTGCGACTGAAAGTATTTGCAGCACAAGAGAAGGACGTGTAAAAATGCCGCATAGCCTTGCGAATCTTTCGTGACAGGACGAATAGATGCCGTCCTACTAGGTGCCGTAAGTACTTTGCATTTTCCTAACTTGAATAGCAACGACGGATGGAGATCCATAAAATAAGCCTACGGATAGACATCAAGGCCGAGACTGGTAACGTTTTGATTATATTATAAGAGATAAAGAATACAGAAAGACATTAGAAATCTGGTGATGGCACTACGTTGTTACCTGAGTAGGCAGGATCGATGGCTAGTAGAATAGGCTTTCGAGCTAAAGCTTTGGTGATAACAGCTCGCAAACTTTATCATGGTTGAAAAACCGCGAAACGAAGAAAAAGGAAGCTCAAGAAGGGGCGACAGGGCCCATGCAATGGAAAGCAGCCAAAATGTCGTCGACAAAACGCCGCAAACGGCTTCAACTTCGAAGTCGTATTCGGAGACAAGGCCAACCAAAAAGGAGGTGCACACCAGCCGCGCAGGGAAAGCCTAGACAAGTGGACCGAAATAGCCAAGAAAGGCAAACAAAAACGTCGAAGCAAAAAGCCTATTAAAGGATTAGCAGCCACAGGTGAAGCATTGAGCCCTACTGCTAGACGGTGAGCAAAAAAGAAGTTTATGTGGTGTTGGTGAGCAAGCCAAAGAGCTGCTCGTCGCAATCCTCAATGGTGAATGCAGTGACATTTTAAAAAAGGTGTGAATAGAGTTAAAAATCGGTATCACCTTTGTTAGTGATGGATGCAAGTGGTCGCTGAATGAGGAACACACAAACAACGACCATCG
The DNA here is from genome assembly GCA_001077435.1 of Glossina morsitans morsitans. Taxonomy (NCBI): domain Eukaryota; kingdom Metazoa; phylum Arthropoda; class Insecta; order Diptera; family Glossinidae; genus Glossina; species Glossina morsitans. The sequence continues at coordinate 17,424 of CCAG010009132.1, read as the reverse complement.
AGCAATATTTTTATACGTCAAGCTCTAAGGTGTCAAAAAATGAGAGGACCGTGTTGGAGAGATGCAAATTTCAAGGAAAACGAATTTATATATACGTATGAGGTGAGAGAAGAAACAGTAGATCAACTCCAGCAGACTCTTGCCAGCAGCATGCAACGCGTCACTGCCGCGAAGGAGAACGTGTTGTAGAGAGAATCTGTGTTACTGGTCTGCCCTATATAAGCAACTTCGCGACGATCGAAAAGACTAGCGAAGGGGGAAAGCTTCCACCGTATATGCCAGGAGACGGAGAGTGATAAAAAGCACACATCGGCATGTAAGATGGTGCTGAAGAAAATAAAAGAGATTAGATCAACGCAACTTACACAAAGACCGCCCTATATTATCGTAGATTTCCACAGCAGAGAAGAGGATTCCACTACAGTAATCGCTCTAAGAAAATTGCTGAACATTTTTAAAAAGATGGCAGATATAGAGGTCTCTTCCCCGGGCGGCATGTTAAGCCTTGCGCTGAAGGCGACCATTCGAAGGTGACCAGAGGTCTTCTCACTGGTCATTGTTACTTTTCAAATTATCTACAAAGGGTCGAACGCAGTAGTTCACACGTATCTACGAGCTGTGTAGATGCGGAAGAAGATGGGGGGCATGCAATGTTTAAGCACCCAAAATTCGTGGCGTATGGTCATCCTAACGAAATAGTAGAGCGCATGGATTACAATCACGCGAAGCATGATGTCATGTGAATGGCTTCCAAGCGAAGGTGCTCCGGGATTAAAAAGAAGACTGGAGAGGTAGCGGGTAAAGAGAAGATGCAGTAGAAATCAATAAGAGAATCTCCTAAGATCCCGCAAGTCATATAGCAGTAACTGCCACTAACCTCCGCCAAGTAATACCTAACGATGGTCCCGCGAAGGAGAGTGGTCGACGATGACATGCCTGAAGGGCAGTTTTGGTACATAGGCGCCATTGACGACGAATCAGGTATAATAAGAAAAGCTTTGCTTTTCTAGCGCCCATTCACGTCCTATAGGAACAAGGGCGGGCGATATTGTCAAAGGGACTTTTCGCAGACGGTCTTTTTCCTCTACAGCCACATTACCAGGAAAAACTGTAAAATAAAAAAGTGACAGATAATGATGTTCTCGTGCAATGATCAGAAAACTCGCTGCACTTTATGCACCGGTGACTATGACTGCATCTAACCACTAGCAGGCGCTAGTACAGGGGAAGACAAGTATTTTAGGGAGGCCTGTCTTTGACCAGAGGCAGTTTTCGCTTTCGTTTTTAGCAGGGGGAAAAACACTACCCCAGTCCAAGGGTGACAGAGTAGTGAGAGGGATTAGCGACACGTTGTTTTTAATAAAGCTCGGCTTTCATAAAATCGAGATAGAGAGATGATATTTAACGTCATACACATTTCTATCGGGTTCTCTGAAATAGTTTGTTGTGAGTGCATGTGTTTTTATTTTATTTATAATAATTTTTATGATAAACCATTCCTTAAGAATCCATATGCAAATATGCTATATGTAGACATAAATACTCTTAAGTAGAATAATATTCGGAAATGATTTAAGTTGTACTCTGTGCATTATTTAAGCTTCAAAGGATAACTTGTTTTGCAAACTTCATTTTGCGTTGCCTCATCTTAGCGCTGCAGATAGAGAGACCCGCGTTTGTTTTTCCTATTCCTTTTATTATTCTTAGTTGCGAAAGCATAATAAGACTTAATGTAAAATTTATGTTGCATTTTTAGTTTGCTTTTCTTACTTTTTCGATACGATGCGTCTTATCGCAAATGTTTCATATGATTTTTTGTAATAGAAAAAAGTCACGTAATAGAAAAAATCGTGTTGATGATGAGCTCTTTTACTGTTCGTTAAATTTAGAATCCCTCAGCATAAATGAAAGACACGACAAGACTCTATTTTCGTATTTAATTTCAATGTAATGACAAAAGGAAAACAAACAAGCGCTAAGTGAAGGATATTAAAAGCGCTTTAAAATACGATTTTGAATTTGCTTTAGCAGCAGAAAAGAGAGAGAGAGAGAGAGAGAGAGAGAGAGACTATAACCAATATAACAACCATCAGTAGCAATTGACAAATGTTGGGGAAAAAATAAAACACAAAAGTGAAAAAAAAAAAACAAAAGAAAATCAAAACAGCATAGAATGTGATTGCATAGTAGAATGACATTATAAGTCACATTGTAACAATTCTGTCTGTTGCTGTAACTTGCTTGCTTGTTCTTATTTGCTGTGCAAGATGGCATCATATCTGTCTGCTCATACGTCTGTCAGTGTATGTCATCATCATTCATTAACTGCAAATAAGCAACATTTAACACTGCTGTTGCGAATATATGCATATGTATGTTTGTTTGTTTGTGTGTGTGTGTATGTATGTGTGTGTGTGTTTGTCTGCATTGTATGTGCTCATTCAAATATTCATGTGTATTCCAGCTTAATGAACACCAAAACACAGAAATGCAGACATCTGCACACATTTGCATACATATCGCGAACTTCTGCCTTTTGCTGATGTGTAATAAAGCGGATACTCTGTGTGCGTTTGTTTGTTTATATGCTAAAAAGCCAGTTACGTTTCGCTTCGCATTTTTATTTTTTGTAAGCTTTAGTTGGCATGTTTGGTTAGCTGACTTTCGCATTCGTCTACTTAGCCATATTCTGAATGTCGTTCTTCTCTCTCTCTCTCTCTCTCTCTCTCTCTCTCTTTCTCTTTCTATTTCTCTTTCTCTTTCTCTTTTGCTCATACACATAAATTTACATATATATATGTATATATTGTATATACATATATATATATATATATATATATACAATTACATCAGTACGTGTTCGATGGCGTGCATGTATTTTGGGTTTATTCGAGTGCACAATTTTTGCACTTTTCCGTATGTTTCCTATTTCCATTTCCTCCTAAAATGACGGAAATAAAGTATTCGCAGTATTCGTTACAAAAACTTTTAAGCGGTTTTTCCACGCACCCTCCACCATACTCTTAACGTTTATTAACCATCCTTTCCCTGCAGCGTCTGCCTTTTTTTTTCCTTTTTGTGCCCTATCAGGGGCTAGCTTTTCGTCTTTGGCGTTGTAAACAATATTGAAATGAGCTCAAAAACGCGGTTTCCGCTTTTTTCGCGTATGCCACTCAATTTAATATATTTACATATTCACCAACATAAACATACACTCGTTCGGAAAGACTTTTAATCCGTATTTAAAACAACACTAGCCTGCTTCTATGTATGTATGCGTGCATGTGTGTGTGTGTGTGTGTGTGTTCTTTTTTTACATATATACATGTTTACATAATGCAAGTGTATCACAGTCGTCAGCCATACCTTTTTAGCTATAAATCTCTTTAGCTAAACACTTTGACTTTAACACTCCGGTCTACTAATATAAAGGGGTTTGTGCGTGTGGATGAACATTAAAAGCGTCCTAAAATATCTTATTAAACAGTCAACCAAACAGCTAAACAGCCAAACAGCCACGCAGTCATCTAGCTAGTAGACTACTCCGACAAATGGACCTCGAGACAGTGAAAGCCTGCCAGCTGCGTCATTTTATGCATTTATGCAAAACTCGTATACAGTCGCAACGGAAGTACAATGGGAAGCATGTGTAATTGTTTTCAGCACATATTAGAGTATTTAGCAATAACTATAATAATCTTACTGTAGATTTGCTTCTTCTTATTCTTTTTAGCGTCTGTCACATTCTAGTTACATGTGAATGATGACGCCTTGGTATGTAAATGCTATGGGATTTGAAAAAGCCGTGAAAGACATGCCAAAGATTAAATTCAATAGATGCGTTAACAAAGACGGATAGGATTATTTTAAGCGTAGATTATTTTAGCGGATAGAGAAAAAATTTATTGTTCGCCATAAATTCCCCAATTACCCCAACGACACTTTGCTTACATGAATATATGATTCGTCATCATTCAGTTGGAATCTGAAACGGTAGCAAAGATTTCAATTCTGATTCACGAGTAAAATTCGAGCGCCGGGGCAGACGCTCTTTTAGCCGTCGAAATTATCATGCTTTGGTTAGAGAGATGAAGGTTGAATGCAACCAAGAAAAAAGGTGCGCAACCCTAGAGCCTAGAGCTAGAGTTGAAATATGTTCGCTGTGCAATGCATACGATTCGATTGGACAAGTACGCCTGCACAGAGGAAGTTCCATTAAACGACTTGGCATACTAATAAAAGTCTCGGTAGCATTTAAGCACTATGAACTTGTTGATATCGATACACAGTTGCAGACACGTAAGTGCAAGCGATAAAGTTAATATCTTATCTTAGAAACGCATCGAGTTTTTTGACGGATGATTGAAGTGAACAAAGACGGAGAATTATGATTTGCTTACGTTCCTTGTTCGCTTAGTTTCGGCTTCACAGAGCTGAATATTATTCAAGGTTTATGGAAGGAAATTAAAGAAGGGGTCGACTATTTAGGACGAAGATGTCAATCAAAACATGCCAATCTAATCATAGCGATGTGCTCGAGAGTCGATGAGTTGCGGCTAAAGTTTTGGTCAAAGAAGCCCTTCGTACAATTTAACGTAGCAGCAAGCAATTTGAAGCCCTTAATTTCTAAATCATTTAAAATTGACTATAATCTAGAGATAATTTAGATCCATATCGTCTTTCCCTTACTATCCTAGGGTTTCTAATGCTTTCTCAATTTTCAACAACAAGCTTTCTCTCTCTCTCTCTCTCTCTCTCTCTCTCTCTCCTTTTCTCTTTCTCTCTTTCGCTCTCTCGGTCTGTCTGTCTGTCTGTCCCTTTCCCTCTTGATAATCTGATTGTTAGCCATTCTAATGGATACTTATTATTAGTTCGACTTAAACATTTTATTTGATACAAAAAAAAACAACGAAATTACACACAAGATAAAAATCAACTCGATTCTGATTAGCATAATGATAAATAACAGTTTCTTGTTGTTTTTGTCTTACGCCATAATTTCCCTTACTACTTGGCTTTCTTTAAATCGTTTGCACTCACAGCTTCTTTGATCATTAATTCAACAATTTTTCATTAATTTTTCGTTTATTCCTTAAGACAGCATCTTCTTTAAAATTGTTTACATATTTTAATAATAAAATATTTTGTTAAATTATCAAAGTTTATATTGAGTTAACCGCATGCTTCACTATTTATTACTGAAAGTATAAAAGAAAATTTCCAAAATTCGAAATTAGTTATAGTTGCAGTCAAGAGAACTAAACTTAGCTTTCAACTTTCAACGGAAAACCAATTCTTTCATAATATGTAAGAATGTTTCAGGAAAAAACTTTAATTAAATTTCGTAACATATTTTTAAGAGATGAAAAATTTTTATAAATAATTACTCTTCTTCTATTTAACTTGTTTTCGTGTCAGAGTTCAATTTCAGGACATTTGAAGAACTCCCTTCTCCCTTCTTTCCAATCATGGTAGCATTTTACACCCGCTTTCATTCCCATGAATAAGACCGGGATATTTTTTGCTTAACAATACCCACAATATGGATATCAAGTGGAAGAGCTTTGAAATGGGAATGCAGCCGGCTAAAGAAGTCAGTCAAATTCTCATAAAATGAAAAGTAAAATATAAAATACATTAACATATAAGAGAACAAATTATTATTTATTAACCAGAGAAGGAATTCTAAGACTAAAATCTTAAAAGCACTAGCATATAAAGCTATGGACTTTATTGAAAAACTCTATCGAACATGAGATTTGTATCCACGACCATTGAGTTATTAGTCGATATTCTTTGTCTACCGGACCACTTACGCGAATTGGAGAACAACTTTTGAAATAACTTTTTCTTTGAATGAAGTAAAATGTGAAAAATGATCAAATTCTCAGAATCTCCTCTTCTTTATGACTACACATAAAAGTCGAATTTCCCATAGATCATGAATTCTTAAGCACCACCAGCTCTTATGTATAGTCTAAGATTACCAGGGCGCCATTGCGAATAAGACAGAGTAACGTAAAAGGGTTTAAAAATAACTCCGATAATATGACGGTAAAGAAAACACAACTTTTTAAACAAGAGCAATGATTATCCTGTAGGATTGAATGTAATTATTAATAGTTGCTTTATTTAGTGAATAGTTCTTGTATAGAGATTTTAAAAGTAGACTTTGAAGTCTTCGTACATGTTGTCAAATTGTTTGCCTTTTCTAGGAAATAAACTTTGCCTTGCTTACTAGTGCTTTCCTTTTTTATACATCCTGCTGAGCTCAGGGTCGCGATGCAAAGACTTTAGTTTAAAATGTCACATCAACGATGATAATTTTTATTAAAGAAAAATCTTCAGTCTTTTACACTAATTCGTCTTTTTATCTGTTACACTGGTTAAAATTACGTTTACGCTATTGAAAGAATATCAACAAAACCAAATTGAAACCGTGTTAGTAGCTATACTACAAGAGTTAAATAAACGTGGCGCTGGCATATAATTTGGTTTCCGTTCTTTGGTTCATTAAAACATAAACTTATGCGATTATTTGTTTCTTTTGTTGTTTAAATAAACATGGCTTGACTTTAAAAAGTTTCCGTTATTTCCGATTTCTGCATTGAAGATAAGAGATGTCTTCAATGTAACGAAGGCGGGTAGATATGCTTCCCATATATGAATAGGATTTGTTGCATCTGTGTGCCTAACTTAGTCCTGAGGATCGAAGATGAGCTCGCAGTATTTTATGGTTCTGCTCACAATAAAATTGAAAAACCTGTTAATCGACTTTATAATTTGATCTTTAACCATCAAAAGTGAAAAGATGAAGGATCCAGGAATCTGAGGTTATTTGTTATGTTACATTTGTCGGCTAAATACGGAAAGGTGTAGATTTAATTTGCGCTCTAAGCCGAATTGAAGTGATCTCATTTTATACCCATATATACATTCTTGATTGAGATACGCCCTCTTCATCTATTGATGTTGCACGCAATGTAAAATTCAATGTCGGGTCGATGTTTCTCGCTGTGCAAACGTTCAGGGTAAAATACTAAGTAAATATAGCTTTGCCCGTCCATTTGTCCATATGATGGCTTGTCTATCGGTCCATCTCGTTGCGTATCTGTAAATGTCTGCCGCTGGATGGTTATTGGTGTCCTAAGCGTTGCACAAACTCAGACAACAATATAAATCTTAATTCTTGAAAAGGAGTGCGATGGCCTTGCAGAGGCGACCGAACAAATATTGAACTTAATCGAGGTAGATTTTTTGTAAGAGTATGTCAATGTTAAAAAAGTTTCTGATCCGCTTATAATCAATAAAATGTTTCACAATTTTTTATCTATCAGGTATTGCATGGGATAACCAAGAATTTCCCGTTTGCATGGCGTAGACGAATATGTGTCTTTTTATAAGAAAAAAGTGAAAAGTTTATCTAGTTTGAATTAATACAATTTCTTTAATGGCCTCCTAACTGCACGAGGATCTTGTAACAAAGGGTGTCATCCTAAAGAGAGAAAGGACTGCAACAATCCAATAGGAATTATATAATAAAATGCGAACAGAATAATAACATTCAAGGAGACTATTAAGCATACATTTAAGTATTAAATAAATTATTTCGTTGAGAAGCATTCAAAATATGCCAGCACGAGAGCTGATCTTGCGAGATATGTCTTATTTAAATGGTTGTGCGATACGCAGTATAATTGATACAAATTTAGCTCTAAAAGCAAAAAATATGCCTCGCTTCACTAGGATATGTCGACTTTAAAATTTCAAGAATCCGTACACTATCGCAAAATTTATTGCGATTTTGCGCAATGTGAACATTTTCTTGCGAGCTGTATGGCCGCATATATAGTTTTGCAGTTGAAAACGGGCTTCGTTCACACGACATCGGACCTTTCGCGTGTTCGCAAAACTGATGACTCAGTTGCACCGCCTGCCCAAAACCTACCTCAAACTACTACTATTACTAAATAACTGGATTAGTTATTGCACGGTTTTTGCTGAATCTCTTCGTCGCTCCAGGCGCGACAATTTGCTTATTTATTTGCTTATTTACGAAATAGATACTCATTCCTTAAAACAATGCGTTTTTCGCATCTAATCACTAAATGAAAAAAAGTAAGAATATTTAAAGTCATACGTCCCGTTCAAATGTCGTATCGTATCGAGTTGTTTGTAATCTTCTGCTACGCTGCAGATTATAGACAATCATTGACTTTCATTATTTAACTATAGGTTATGCTTGACTTACCCTCTAATGGTGGTTCCACGTGGTGTGCCACGTGGATGATTCTAAATAAGTGCTCGTAGCACTTAAAAATTAAAAAGTTAAAGTTTTGAATTATTTCCGAGCGTCCTCCGTCCTCGAATATCAATCATTGTATGTTTTGCTAAGAAATCTCCTTTCGACCACGTATAACAAGAAAGCAGAAAGCCGTCGTAACTATCAGCAAAAACTACACGTGTCGTGCAAGAGTCGCTCCTGCTGCGGCAACATATTCCAAAGTTAAATAATTTGCATATTACCAGCATATTGTTACAAATCCTTTTGAATGATTTTTGAGAACAATTTTCCTTTTGCTGTAGATATGAATCGATAAATTCTTTTACATATAGATGCGTGTCCGTAGTTTTTTTTTTTTTTCTTTCTGTTTGTTTACAAAACAGTTTTTTTTTCAATTTTTTTTTTTTTTTTTCTTTTTAGATATTTTACATAATATTTAGAATGCGTAACAAGTGTAGAAATAAGTCATGACCGGTTGTGTTTTTATGAGGAAGACGTTCATTTAAAAAGAATGGTAAAAAATATTACATTTAACGTATGGTCCATAGATGGTTACCTATTTTTTTTGCCGAAAAGACATGTAATGTAATCTGATTACGTAAGCACTGATTATTTAGTTATCGTATTAAGAATGAAAATGTTTTCCGCGCAGACAACAAATCATCGATTGAAAGTCATCGGTTGAAGCAATTGATAAGACATGGTACTGCGCTAGTTTGCCGCTAGTAAAATACGGAGAGGTACCAAGGATATCTTAGCGTCTGTCACGATTCAGTAGAATTTTCCTTCGAATAAACGCGATATGTACTTAAAGTTTATTTCACTTTATGCCACTTAGTGAAATATGAACCCGTAACACACACACACACACACACACACACACACAAGGAAAGTAAAAAAAGCGCTTGCAGACAAAGTAATGTAATTGCTTCGAAAAACCGGTAATGACTTCTTTATACAACTTTATAAGTGTGTTCTATATGTATATATGTAACAGGCTGTTTACGTATGCAAATGAATTTAAAATATTATAGTGAAACATATTGGCATACAAGCATCCATTTTTATAAGCTGAAAGTATTTTTGACATATTTTTAAAATATTTGTTATGTAAATTTCTATTAAATGCTTCGTTCAATATATTTATACGACTTTTATATAACAAAAATGAAATAATTTAAATTGTTTAAGAAATATATTTGAACCATAAAATATGTAAAAAGCATTCCTAATATGAGATACACTTACTTATGTGTAAATGTGTGCACATACGTAGACGACTTTCACGAAACTCTGCCCCTAACTGATAATAAAACGAGAATATTCAGCAGAAAGCTATGCTAAAATGTATTAAATAATTTTATAGTTCTGCAGCCACAACCGAACGAAACGAGCTGAATGCCCTGAAATTCCAGAAAATTCGACAAACATTTGCTTTTATATTGTCTTTTGTTTGTTGCTTTTGTGCTTTCTTTATAAGTAAAATGAAGAAATGCAAAAATCAGATACGCATAGGTATCGGAAATTGAGAAGAAAAAAATACGCAGAGATATGCGAAAGAAATTTATATTAATTAAGTGGCGAAGATGAGGCGTCTAATGTCACCTTATGAGCAAATGCAATAAACACATGGATATTGTTCAGTAGATCGACTTGATCAAGTAATTATGGTACGTACCCTTTATATGGACAACTTTCTTTAATCATTGTTACCATCTTAGTATTAGTTAGTAATTACTTTTGATGGGGCACCCTACAAATACATTTCCACATATACTTAACATTTGCAACATATATACGCACTACCTAAAATCTTTCATTTCATTCATCATTTTGTTGCTTTGATCGTTCACAATGTTTAGAACTTTATTCCTCGAACATTCTCTCAGAGAAGTAAGTAACGGCATCGTATTTACGTTTGCGGAATGCCACTTATATTTTCGTTTGTTCGATAGAGGGCGTGCGATTTTGTGTTCCCAAATGCGTATATTCTTCACTTTCAAATTAAATCTAATTAAAAAATAGAACAAGTAGGGGAATTATATTTAGCTGTGGTCGAACCTTTGATACCCATCAACGTTGTCTTGAAAAAAGAGTATGAAAAGAGCAAAAAACTAATTTTTCGCATTCTCTAATAATGAATGGGCGTGGCTCATTTTTTAGATTTCTAAAGGATATAGATGGAAATTTTCATCGTGCGTCTGTTACTGCTTATGCGTAATTAGAAAAAACCCCAAGGTCCTTCTAAAGTCAAGACCAATGTGTCGGCAAGCACTGCCAATGTGCGACCCAGACAATTACCACACGCTTTATAAAGATGGACAAACAAAGAACCGAATAACGGGACAAATATCTACGTACGTATTTGATGGTGCCTCTGAAGCTTACTTCTGGATGTTGCACACGTTTTGACAAAACGAACATACTCTCATTCTTCGATGGCGATCTAAACCTTTCCATCACAACTCTTCTGTGGAAAGGGAGCCAAAAATGGATCTATATAGTAAATATGGCACTATTTTGCCGAGCCTCAACTGAACAAATACACTCCGCTCTTTGACGAAGTTTACTTTGGAATAGGTTATGAAGCTCAGCAAAAGAGTAAAATAATAATAAAAAATAATTGTTATTAAGTGAATTTTTAAAGTACGAAATTATTATTTCGTAATATTTGATTTAATTAATATGTTAAGAGAAAGTCGAAAGTGGTCGTCCTTCTTATACTGTTACTGTTTGCGTTCTCAAGAATATAATGAGGTCTGCTAACGTGGTAATGTAACTGTTGAAGTATCTCCTAAGTTATTTCCTTTTGTTTTCTTTTCTTCTTATATTTATTTACTTTTTTTTTTTTTTTTTTTTGTTTGCCCTTTTTGTCTTTCTTAAGCCAATGAATAATTCAGACCTCCAGAGAAAAGTTTCCCTTTAACTCGTTAAATGAAACTTTACTTTATAAATAACACTCCTTTTACTTTTGTATTTAAAGAAAAAGGAAAAAGTGCTTTAAAGTTTCATTTCTTTTTATGGTCTTACAATTTACCGCATAGTTAACCAGCTTTCCATAGCGAAGTTTATTTTTTAAAATCACTTGAATCATTTCATAAAAGTAGTTAAGAACTATGTTAATCATACTAATGGGACTTGGAACGTTTTTCTCTTTTTAATGTTTCTCTCTCCCTTGTGGAAATGGAAAAGAGATCGAAAATCAAGCTTTCTTTACAATAAATTATTGCGTTGTTGTTCTAACTTCCAACAAATTAGTGGCAAATCTTTTTGTGTTTAGAGTAGAAAATACGAAAAACACACATGACTTAAAGTTTCTTTAAGAATTAATTCGATTTCCTAACTCAACTTTTGTTACAGTTTCCCCTATAAAAATTTGAAAAGTTTTAAATGAATTCATTGACATTCAAATGCATTCAAGGTTTATTATTAGTCCCAATCTTGACTTTGTTTTTGAAACTTGCTTGTTTGCTTCGGCTCTTCATTTCAATCTTCGTAAGACGTACAATAGATTTATGCAATATTGACAAGCCCGTGCATGGAGCCTGCTATCGAGCGCGTACGGTGTAAGACTCAAGTACTCACGGCAATGCACACACATTAGTCTATGAGTGTATGTAAGAAGATAGCTCGTGGGATTTGCCTTCAATAAATGGCCTTAGACTCACGCGTAATCCACGAACATCCGCAGTGATAGACTTTATGATTTTACCAAAACCAGCTAAGAAACTTATACTCGGCGGAGGCGGTATCTCGCATACCCACCGCTATGCATTTCGCATTCTACTCTCCAAGTTCGTTTATTTGATACCCATATCGCCGGTATTATTAAGAAAAGAGTAATCATGGTGTCCACCACATTTACTTCAAAATTAACCCATTTTTGGGCAGAAAATATATATTCATTTGAGGAATGGACAAAATAGTTTTAAACATTCTGTCTTGCTTGCCTTATGATAAATTAGCATTAAAACTTGAAAAAGTGAAAAAGAGATCATTTAATCACGTTTATGGGATATGCGTGGGTATGGTCGATTTTTCCCATTTTCGTACATAAAGAGTAGAGTGTTTCGTAAAGTAAATGTGGAAAATTTCAGGCTTCTAACTTTTATAATTTCTGAGTAACGAGCAAAAAGCCACAAATTTTTGTTCAAACAAACCGAGTTGTGTTCAGTTTACGCTCCTCAGCGCGCTTCTGCTCTGACCAGTTTGGTGCATTTTCAATACCAATCTGCGTGCATAAACTTGCAGGGTTTCCACGAAATTTGAAGTCGGTATCCTCATTTTTCCGGCCAGGAGAGTGCCAACAACACCCACCACACAGACAAGCAGACGGACAGACATGGCAAAATCAATTCACAATTTCACTGTGATCCTTCCTGTGATCGCTGAAGCTGCCTTTTGGGTCTTACATACATTATGGAAAGAAAGAAAATGAATATACCTCCATCTTCCATCTTACAGTGGTGGGTATAAAAATGAGTAAAGAATTATGGATTAAAACGTCACATACCTTTTCCTTGACTAAATGATTCTTACAAAAGGGATGAATCGATCCCGATTCTTCTTCTATTAGTAACAAAAGAACGAAGACCAGTCGAGCAATCTGCTTCTCTATGCGAATTGACACAATGTTGTAAAAGCTTGGAATTTGCTCCATCGAGTTTCGTATGTCTGTGTTGCTTCAAGAAAATATTAATATTAATATGTTCAGCAAACAATTTCGATGCCTTGCCTCTCATTGTTTTAATTTTGGTGGGCATTCGTAGAGGATATCATACTTCGTTTGTCATGTATGATAGAGGCAATCAGCAAATGTGTTGTGCGCGCGTATGTGTGCGTGTGTTGCGACTTGCTTATGTGCTTATATGATAGCAAAGCTCGCAAAACACGCACTTTACCATATATCAATAGTTAAGACTAGTGGTCAAGTGTGCTTAACTTTAACGCATCCACTATGGAAACAGTACGCGCGCAGATATTGTCCTATATCCATCAGTAACATTCAAAACAAACACAAACACAACAACAACCAGTATTAAGTCAATAATCAACATTAACAAAGATTCCTAAAGTGACATAACCACAATTCGAGAGAAACGAGAGAATCTAAGTCAAGTTTTCTGTATCAGCACTTTGGGCGAATGCTTGTGACAAAACTTTATCAGGCATCAGATATGTACGATTGCAGATTGCAACGTTTTACAAAGGGAATCACAATCACAGTTATCGTTAATAATACGATTAGAACCGCAAACTCGACAAGCTATATACACGAAAGTTGAGGTAAAATCACGTCGTGTTAACTTCAACCGTTCACTGAATTCCAATTTCTAGATACCGTTCATAGAAAATGACACCTACGCGGAAGTCGACGCAAGCATAAATCGCGAGAGCGGTAACAACATCGACAACAACAGAGAGTTATTCGCTTCACCGAAAATGTGAGAAATTGAAGTCAATTGACAAAAAGTAGCAGACATAGAGAATGTGTGTAAAAAATTAGGTAAAGGAAAAACGCCATTGCGTTCTTTCTAAATATAAAATTAGGAATCCTCCTCCTCCCATAGTTGATTCAATCTGTTGCACAGGGTACGTCGTATGCGCAGCATCGATGCGATGCATCGACTAATCACCGAAATTCTGCCGCCAAAAACGCAAAAATTGCCTACAACGAACTTAATATACTAACGAAGAAAAAATCGGTCTTGTACATCATGAAGCCGCCACCACACTTCTTCAGTAGGTTTAAATTCCAACAAACTCGACATTATTATTACATATTTTCACTTATTCGTATTCGCGAAAATTTGAAAAAAGTAATCCACAAAAGAAAGAAAACTAAGTGCTAAAGTTATGGGCCCATAGATTTAAAAATTGAAAACATATATGTAATATGTATGAATAGAATGAGAAGGAGCGAAGAATGTGCTAATAGTGCTGGAAGGGATCAAACAATTTAGGGCATTGTAACGACTTCATGACGATCTTTGACAAATTCATCGAGGGTCCCCTAAAAAAGATTGCTTCCGTGTTGTGATGGCATCCCGCCTTCTCAATACGCGGTCTTCGATAATCTTCTTCATTATAGGTGAAGACAGATTGTCGTCTTCGCGGCCATTATTGATACGTGAATAATATTGAGGATGAAGAGTTGAACGTAAATCAAGTAAAGATTCGTACCTTAATTGTCTTAATAGACTTTTTTAGATCTAATTTCCTTACATCATCGTCAAGTGTCATTGACGCGTCGCATCAGTGTGTTTGGGTCTCAAATTGGCACTGGGGGATTACCGGGTATATGGTCATGCACTGAAGCCCAAAATAAGTTTTAAAAATTGATTGTTAGCATGTTTTGTTATTAAACACACACTTAAAACGCATCTTATGAGACTAAATTTTTAAAGTTTCGTCAATGATTTGCTCGATAATTGAAGTCTTCTATTTATTGAAAGAGTGGACCTTTTGAAAACGATTAAGAAGAGAAAGTAAAAATATACGATATATCTTTTAACCACAGAGCGGTCTAAACATTAAACAAGGCAAGTGCAAGATATCTAACAGAACAGAAGATGATGGGAAGATTAACGACTCACGCGAACCTATGTCGCGTTCCTATATACCATGTAATGGAATTTAAAAATGCTATCCTAGTACAAGTAGATACAATACCAGCAACAATAACCCAACAAACATTACACATTTACCTTGTGTCCTCCAATGTTTTCTTCATCCATCTCACGTACGTGTACAGTTCAAAAATAGACAGACATAAGAAAAAACGTGAAAAAATATTGAAAGACAATGTAAATCAAAACTATTAGAAGCTTTTAAATGCATGTTCTTGAAATAGTTTTACAACGAACTAAAACGAAATCATCTTCTTCACTTTGTCTTCTTCTTCTTCTTTTCGTCGGTGTCGTGTAGTATATATGTTGTATATATGTTGTATATAAAGCGAGCGGAGATGCAATGAAAACATGCTGAAATGAATTGAACACAGGTAGAGAAAATAGTTCAGTGTCACATTTGCACATAGAACGCTGATTATTATTCGAGTCTCGTGCCTTGACTTAACATTCCTATCAGTTTCTTCATTTCAATGCAACGTCGTGCTTTTGATATTATTCTATTGCACCGAAACACACACAAATATGGCCACAAGTATACACTAGTATCTAGCACTTGCGTCTTCTTCGAACTATACTTCAACTTTTTTTAATTCGTTTTCTTTTCATTTTTTTCGTCTTTTTTCTTTTCTTTTCTTTTCTTTTCTTTTTTTACTTCATTTTCTTTAGATTTTCTTACTTGAAGAGCACATGTTCTTAGGTTAAAATAGTGTAACGAAAACGCTTTCTTAGATACGCTGGCATTGGCGTCAACGCCGAACACACATAATTGTCGTCAAATCTTCTAGTCCTTCGAGTGCTTTAGCCTCCATGCACATGTATGTGATGTGTTTGTGTGTGTTTGTGTGTGTGAATAAATGGATCTTTTTTTTTGGAATTTCAGATGCTTTCATGCCATTTGCTTTATTTATAATTAAAAGTTGTTCACTTTTCTAATTTTCTTTCAAATTTGTTTGTGTGCTGATAATATTTGGTGTGCAGTTGATCGTCGACAGTTACTCTCGTTCACATCGCCATTCGGAATTCAAAAGTTTAAGCAAACCATTTTGTTTTTGTGAAAGTAAATCACTTCTCGTTTTGTGGTGAATGTTGCATATCCACCACCACCACCTGCGGTAAACATAATACATAAATATTTCCATACCTTCTTTCAATTTGGTTATATTCAAAGTACTCTTCATCCATATACACATACGATAAATAGTAGATAGCAGGAAAACTTCATGACGTGTTTCTATTAAAATTCAAGCACAACAAATTGTTTTATATTTCAAAAGAAAACACGTACATATATATGTTAATTTAATCGATAATCTTTTACCATTTTTCTGCTAAAGCCATTATACGGCGAGTGTAAGACTGTTCTGGGAACCAGCTAAAGCAAATTACTGTCAATCCCTTTTGTAATTACGATCACAATGTTGAGCGAGTCTTCCAGAAAAGAGAAACAGATGTACACAATAAGACAGAATAGGATCTGCTCTATACGATTGATGCGTCAAAACTTCCAACACTTTATAGGATAAGTCTTACACACCAGTGCGCATAGTTTCATCCTTAAGTGATGCATAAAAGGGTCTTAACGTCTATCTATAGAGCAACAAGTTAGTATTTTACCTCAGATAAGATTGAGGCCACCTTTACACCGAATATTGTCGGTCCCCATATCTGTCCCTTCCAAACTTGCTATGCAAGCTGTAATTGGGCATCGATTAAGAAAAATACTTTAAAATTTTGGTCGCGTTTTGTTTTCAAGCATATTCGTAATCAGATTCTGCATGAATTCTAACAGAATTCGCATAGCAGTAGATGTCGTCGCTTTTCGTGTTTGTGTCTTTATTTATCTACTTCTTTAAGAATTTCAGTAGCAAACAGACAAGTCGACGGCACCGGGGGTACTGTGGGGGTTAGTTTATTTGGCTGCGTGGTTAAGTACAACAGTATGTGTAGATTTTTATTTGCACTCTCTAGTGCGAAATAGGTGTGAAACAGCTTAAAGTGGATGTGACTGTGTATAATATTAACTTTAAAATCAACTTGACAGCGTGCTTCTCCTTTCACTATTGTATGCGCGCCTGTGTGAATAGCGAATCTGTGCTGTGGATTTAAATTGCGTTTGCTTCGCACAAAAACTTGATAAAGTTCAACTCCTATGGAAGAGAAAAATCAATTTCGCAAAGTTAAATTATTGTAAAAGCTCTTATCAGAATCAACACACACACGCACATAGCGGCATTTATAAAATTAAAAAAGATTCTTTCTAAACTGTCATTAAAGAACTTGAATTGAAAAAAGACGTTTCATATATATATATATATATATATATACATGCGTGTACCAAAGTATGCATGTATGTATGCATGCATGCATGTATGTATGTATGTATGTATCTATGTATGTATGTATGTATGTATGTATGTATGTATGTATGTATGTATGTATTTATGTATGTATGTATGTATGTATGTATATGTGTATATACATATATATATGTGTAACTGTGTACATTGA
>CCAG010009130.1:0-14019 GCA_001077435.1 Glossina morsitans morsitans | reverse complement strand
GATAACAGAGGCAAATAGAAGAGGCAGATAGAATCTTTTTCTTTTTTTTTTTTTTTTCTTAAATTTCCGCTTATGACAGCAACAATTTCAAATATTTAAACGGTCGAAGAGACGCACCCCATTATTCTGGCATCTAACTAATCATTTACGCTCACATAGAGATATTCTTCTTCTTTTGGCTGCCTTACGTTTACGTCTCTTTGCTTGCATGCCCAACAAATCTATAAAATTTATTGTTTATATCTTGCCCACATATATAGATGAATGCATTTGTGTTGTATATTTGCTGCACTTTATTGCTTTGCTACTCTATTGTATTTGCCAATTAAAAATTTTCTATTTAATCCTATTAAGATATTTGAAAACTTCTTCAAGCTATATAGTTTTGTATTGTTTACGATGGGTTGTTGCAATATTTAAGTCGTCCACTTTCTTCCTCCCTCTCGTTCTCGTTCTCGCTCTCGCTCTCGCTCACTCATCCTCTTTCTAACTTATTATTATATATATATATATATGGATGTCATAAAATAGAAAAAGTTGGAAAAATGAACTCAAACTCAAGTCAAGTCTTTGCTTATTATTGATGCTCTCTAGCGTGGCATAGTCAACTAACTATTCGTAACTTTATCACTGGCATTATAAAATGTTAAAATTGTTTTTTATTATTATCTTTAATAAAACTTTTGCAGCCCAATAAGAATTTTCTTGAATTTATGAAATTTGCTTAAGTATTTAATGTTAAAATTTTGGAAAATTTTGATTACAGTAAGATTTGCGTCGCCTATAAACAAGTTGCTCATAAAACTTTTAAACAGTTTCAGTTAAAATTCTTACAAATTGTTTACATTTCTTAATCATTGCTTGCTAAGCTGATGCTTTATCATAAATTTTGCCATCGACTGTTTACATTAAAATCCACAAGATATTCGGTGTACATACGGGTACTTCGCAAGTTATCATAAGAAAAAGAAAAAAAAATTAAATACAACAGGACTCACGCACTGATTTTTACAATTGATTAACAAATAACAAGATAAAGGGAGAAAAGGCTAACGCTTTGCAATAAAGAATAGTACGCATTAACTAAATAAAACCTTATTTGACATATCGTGCATCCTACAAAACTACCGCTACGCAATTATCAGGCACTAAACTTTATTTCGTGAGGGATATCTGCTTAAAAGGGACTTGACCTTCGAACTATTTAGGTAAACATCAACTCCTTGTTTAGAGCGATGAAACTTTTTCTCCTCAATTTCCTATCCGTGGTTATAGTTTTTTTAATGAAAGCTTTATCTCCTAATTGAAGGTCTTAATGAAAGCTTTGTCTACTAACTAAACTTTTTAATGAAAGCTTTGCGTCCTAATTGATACCTAAAAGTTCCTTTATGGAGTTAATTTAGTCGTGAACCGTTCTTTTGGTTATGAGTAGAAAGGAGGCATTAAACTTCCACTTATCTTCACTCGTTATCTCTTACAATAAGTATTATGCGAACTTACCTTTCCAAACGCCAGCTATCTGCAATTTTTGTACTTGAAGATCACCTTTCCTTACTAGAAAGTATATTTCAGTTAAGCCTTATTTATCGTTAGGAGGCTGCATTAGTTTCAAGTCATTTTTCGGTATAAATACGATATCATTTTGAGGAAACGCCTACAAAATGGTTATACAAATTATAATCCAATGCTATTCACTACTTTCCCCGTTCTCCATTTTGAAGTATATGAACTCTATGCCGAAGTAATAACTTTGCTTTCGAAGCTATCTTGGAAATCGCCAAATTTTTCCACATCATCAAAAGAATGCAAGCGTTGCTGAGGGAAACCGATTTTATACTTTCTTGACGATGTCTTGGCATGTCTACTGCACTTAATGCTCGGGTCAGTTGAATCAAATGCTCCCCAGCAACGCTTTCGTTCTTCGGTAGTAGTCTTATTTAATTGGAAAGACTTATAGTTTGCAAGCACGCAAACAATAGCGAGCTGCGTCTTGCATATCAGGTTTTGCCATCGATATTAACACTTCGCACGGCATGTGCCATAAAGTCTGTTCTTATACTGCAATACAATGTTAGAAGGGTGTGAAGATAAATTCCAATCTAATCAGCAAAGACACTAATCAATTCCCTTAACACAGCAAGTAGATCGACACAATACGTGATTAGTTTTGGAAGCCTTCTCCGTCCAAATTAGAAAGAGTACGCAATTTTGTTGAACACCGTGTGAATAAAAACATCTGTCGAATGATCTAAATAAATGCAAACTTTTCCTTCCGCAACTATTATTAAACATTTTTTGAACTTTGGTCTATTAACATAAGCCGGGCGAGGACAAATAGTCAAATTTAAGACTGTACGTGGACGAACTAGAAAATGTCGCCAATGTTTACCTACATCATGTGAACCTATAGGCAAAAATCTTTCGAAGAAATTCAAACTTCTCTTAGAGCTTTTACAGAGCTCTGTTACGGATGTTGGTAAGTGTCTTTGCTAGTTAAGTTCGAATTTATCTTCAGACCCTTTCACATTAGTGCAAAGTATTGCTGCAAGTTTGCTTTTAATGCTTGGCTCAGTCGTCAACGATCCCTTCATTGTATTCGCAGTGCATCTTTCTGATGATGTCAAATATAGAGTATGTTTATGGAGTCGTAGCGGTTACACCTTCGATATTGATGGTATGATTTTATTCATCATAATACACACATTCTTGATTACCGAGGGCAAGCGATTATCTTAAGTAGCACCCCTTCTTCTAGAACAGTATGAAAAAAAAACTTTTTTATGCACTTCCGCAAAATCACATATAATGTGAAGTAATGCTAAAGCCATCTGAGCCAAGTTATAAATATATATTACAATGCAATAAAAATTGTAAGTGCAGCACGGTACAAGTTACATCATGTCTAGAAAATCCCCTCAAATTAATATTCACTCCTAATATCTTATGATTCATTTGCACTTGAAGTCGTTGCAACTTGAAATGACAAAATGTCATAAATGATTTGTGAAACAAGTTTCTCAACAGAGACTCTGTTTGTTTTCTCGTCTACGGTTTTATATTCTATTTTAGTCTTTCGTAGTTTTAGACTGCTTGGATGCGTAAGAAGAATATTGCGGAGAGGCCCTTTAATTATCCTGTGGACAGTTCAACTTTCAGTCTTTATTACGAAAATAATTTGGAAGATTATAGACAGCGTAATAGGACACATGTAATGCATTCTACATGAGAACAAATTACCTCAGCAGTGACTTTGCTTACATTCAGTTAATAAACTGATTTATTTATTTATTTATTTATTCAATGTTTGTTACAAATATAATATTACAAGCAACATAAGGCTACAAAGAATCTGAATGAACACTAATACAAAATTAACAACAATATATCCTCGATAATAATTTCGAATTTAAGTGTAATCTGCTTAATTAACTCACAATTTAACCCAGATACAATGATACTTAGTATAAAAATCGAAGATAAGGTATTGGTGTCTTAACAAACTATTTTTTACCGTTACATAAGAATTTATGGTAGCATCAAAAAAAAAACACAGTTATCATCTTATTTTCGGCAAAGCGTACGAAACGGATTATGAAGTTCATATTTCGTTCTGCAATGTGATATTCGGATGGGCACATAATGCGGGGTATATCTACTAGGAACATTAAAGACAACATTACTTGATAATTCCGAGGAGCAAATATCACCCCTTATTAACTTAATAATGAAAAGGATACCAAGCCAAACAGATCTTTTCTCTAACGTGGGAAGCGTAGCTAACTTTAAGGTGTGCTCATACGGAGAGAGAGTTCGTTCGGGTTCCCATCAATACGGCAACCATACTTAGGTGCCCAAACAATCGGAGCGCTCTCTCACGTCGACCTGACTAAGACTGTATATAGACTTTTAGTTATGTAGGAATCATCGGAATCCTTACTCCAACTCTTCATGAACCCTAAAAACGAGTTGGCTTTGTTTGTAATAGTCACAATATGTTGACTAAATATTAATTTGAACTCAAAACCGACTCCAAGATCATTAAAATTAGAAACCTTACCCAAGAAACTCCCCAAAGAAGGCAACTCATCGCAACGTGAAAAGAATAGCTTTTTACATTGTTGTCGCTTTAATAAGAATCCACGAAGAAGCACGAAGAAGCAATCCCGTTCAGATCAGACTGTAAAGCGTGCACGTCTGCACTAGAAATTATTGTACGAAGGAGTTTTACTTCATCACAAGTTTTACTTCATCGACCATTACGAACACAAGTAGGACGGTCGTTTAACAAACGTAAGAGGGCCAGGATATGATTACGTCACGAGAAAAGTTTTGAATTGAAGAACACTTTTTCCTTTCGCTTAGTTAGATAAGATTTAAACCGCGATATCATGTTTCCTGAGAATTCCATGGATTTCAATTTATAGGTTAATCAGCTGTGATCAACTTTATCAAGGACTTTCCCCCACATTGAGTGTAATACGATGACGTTGACAATGATTTGTCATAATTTCATAAATTCTTGTATGCTGAAAGAGCGAATAAGAAAGTTTTTCTGCGGATATGTTTATGTCGACACATTTGTATGGCGCCAAGACTCATCTTCTTCTTTAAAGCTTTTGCAGTCTTTTAGCAATTGTGGGAGAATTCAGTTCATTTTTAAATGCGAGTTTGCGAAAATAAAGTAAACTTGTGTGCCGTAACAGTCTTTGTCTTCGTTTTGTTACTTCAATTTTAGTTGCCATAGCTAGATAAAGTATAATAAGTGTATCACTTATAAGCATACATTGAACGGACATAGGTATATTTCGATGATTATTTCATACGTGCTTCGCGAGTTATTACTTATGGTTTAAAAAATGGCATTTATTGCTTCTTTGTCTTTTTCGCATCGTATTCTACTCTTAAACAAACTTTACTAACATTCTTCTTGTTCATAAAATTTCATTCATTATTAACACCTGCTGTTGTCTGAAATGTTGCAAAATCGAAAAATTTTGCTGCGGTATTTCAAATATTAAACGTGTGCATAAATATCAAATCTTGACAAACCGCAATTGCTGCAGTTGTCCAGTGAAAAAAAAATAAATAAAAATAAAGGAAAACTAACACTGATTGAAAGTAACAAACAAGTGAGAAATCTTTGTATGTATGGTTTGCAACGAACTATTGATGTTTACTAAAACGAATAGTTTTTCTCTTCGCTATGCGAGTTTGTGTCTGGGAAACTCTTGATATTAAGCTATATACTGGCGCCGAACCGTTAGGCTTCGTGACACTATATAAAAAAGAAATAAACGAACAGTTGTGATGATACGCAATAATTTTAAAAAGTGTTTCTGAAGTAAAATGTCGTTCGACACGTTTTCTGTGCCTATTTTACGACTTCGCGTACATCGTTATCGGTACACATCTTGCATGGTGTTGCACACATCACCATATTGATGCAAAATAGTAATAAAAGCAACTGATTTTCGAAATTCTAATATCGAGTATAGATTCAGTAATCGAGCATTTTAGCGTGTACCCAAAACGGTACACGTGACAGGCGTCTTTTATAATTTAACTTAAAAATCATTTTCTCTTGCACTCCTTCCTTCTATTCGCTTTTTTAAGACCGTACATCATAAATACTAAGCTTTTTTGCGACAAATTATTGAGAAATCATAGTTGAAAAGCAAATGTTCTACAAACACTTTATTGCGCGTAGCTACTAAACCAGCGGTCATTGTTGTACAAAAGATAAATTTAGGGATAAAGTTCCGCTACTTTCGTTCAGAGAAAACGTTTTCTCTCTTTTAACTTCACTTAAATGAAATTTAAGCTGGTTCTGTTTGATTTATAGAGCTTTAGACATCATCACTATCTTCTTTCACAACCAGGAATTTGTACTTTAGTTTAGTAGCAGAGTATGCAACATTCATTTTTACCTTCCTACACACAGTATTTAGTGTCAAATTTTTTTTAAAGTGCAGTTTCAATTTTAAGCTGCACTAATCTATATGGCACGTATCAAGTGACCTGTTATGTTATGAAAACCATTTATGCTCCATACTGTTGCTACAGAGAAGATGGTGAGTTAAGTTCTCTTTGAATATCGTAAACAATGTTTATCACTTCAAGAACTATCCGCTGGCTTATGAAGTGTTAAAGAGTATCCTCGGTGCAAGCAGAAGACTTAGATATGATGCTAAAGAGGCCAGCATAATAAGTAGATATTAGGGTGAAGGTGTTATTCGTTATTTCATTGAAATGAGGCTATCTATGAGAAATACTTCCAACAATAGCTAATGCAAGTGAAACAGCAATCAAAGGTGAAGCCAATGCAATATGCAAAAAGGCTTTGTGTGTGTGGTGCACACAGCATGATAGCCCGAACAATGTCTTTGTATTGCTATGCTCGTCCAGAAAAGGTTAGTAGCGTTAAACTAGTGCCTATAGCATTCCGATATTTAGAACAGAGCTTCCATTCTTATGATAGTGCGTAATAAGTGCATCATCTTGTCACTAGCATCAGAAAGAAAGATTTTTTTCCAGTACGTAATCCATGTTACCTAAGGGATAAAAGACATAGTGCCTTTAGTAGGGATAGACTTTGACAAAATATTTCTTATCGTTCTCTTAAAATAAACTCCTTTTTTATACCCATCATCGAAGAAGGAGAAGTGTATTGATTTTGCCAAGAAGTTTGCAAAGGCCAGAAGAAAGCATCAGAGACCCTATAAAATGTATATTTTCTTGATCGGTATCAAATTCTTTATTGATTTGAGCATGTCCGTCTGTACGTCTGTGAAATGTTTTGTTGTTAACTTTCTCCTGGCCGCAAAAATGAGGCTATCAATTTCAAATTTGGCAAACGCCTTGGAAGTTCTTCCACGTAGATTGGCATTGAAAATGAACGAAATCGGTGGAAGGACACGCCTACAGTACTACGTAAAGTTGGAACAAGTCTGCTTTGTAAAAGGAATAAAATGTTTTTTTGCTCTTTTGTCTTTCTTTAGAATGACGGTTACGGTTATAAAAGATTCGGTCGAAACCGAATATAATTATGTTACTCGCTTTTGCTTTAAGAAAACCTCCAGGAGCCTTTTCTTCTTCTAGCAATTAAATAAAAGGTCTAAGAGTTAGAAACGACGAGATTGGACATAAACCTATTTGCTTAGGAAATACCAATAATTTTTTTGTAAATCATGCAGCGGATGTCCCCTTTTTGGTGCAACAGGATAACGGCCAGAAAAGGGAAGTGGCCACAGTTTAGTGGGTTTGTGCGCAATCCTTATCAGCTAAGCACTCACTAAAGCTATACTGTTTTCGTAAATACATTCTACACACGTCCGAAATTTTGGTTTACATTTATTTGTATTTAACAAAATTGACTTTGTATTGAATCCGATTTGTTTTTTCTTCCAACTAAGAAATTCTTGAAAAATTAATAAACGAATTTCACGTTAACAGTATTGTAGTGGGTGACAAAATTTAATCAAACTCGTTTAAAATTGTGGGAAAGTGCAAAGGTAAACAAAATAATTGAAATATAAGATAAATGAAAATTTACACTGCATTGCTTTTAATCTATCTTTCTTCATTTACAAACAACTCTGCTTTCATTCAAAAAGACTGACTACAAAATCTACTTTTCTTTTTTCATATTATATTCTGCTTTGCTAGACATTTAAAATTAAATCATAAAAGCATTTTATCCCTTAAAATTGCAAATGCATGCTAGTAGACTATGTGTACGCATATGAGACCAGAAAAAAAAAAAAGTTAAAATTTAAAACTAATTTGAGGACAAATTTAAATACCAAAATGATTTGTAACCTGAAACACTCTTTATTAAATAGCGTAGGCTTCGAGAGTAGTGTAGTATGTTACATGAAAACTGTATTATCGAACAGCTTCGAAAAGTTAACAATAAATTTGATTTTCGATTGTAAAGTACGGATCGCTATGGTGATGAAGTAACTCATTACGCACCAAATTGTCAAAATTAGAGTGATAACCTTATTATCGGACGTATTTCAGCAATCAAAAATATAACTAAAGTAGCTTCGACGTAGATACTATGAATGGTAGGAAGCCTCTAGCATTTTGTATCTAACTGAAAAATTTTCTCGTTGCCGAACAATTCTGCTGCGGCACAAACAAGACTACTAACGTGAAATGTGTTTATTAATTTTTCAGGAAGTTCTTAGTTCGAAGAAAAAGCAAATCGGATTCAATACAAAGTCAATTTTGTTAAATACGGATAAATGTAAACCATATTTTCGGACGTGTGTAGAGCATGTTTACAATACAAAAATGATTTCATCGAACGTTCTGAAGACGTAAAGGTTTATAGCCAATATACGATCTTGTATAGTTAGAGGTGCGATCTTTGCAAATCTCTCCTACACGTGTATCAAATTTTTGACTAAAGGCAAACTGATATCATTTTTCCGGCCAAAACAAACCTGAAATCAAACGTAAATAAAAATATTAATATTATTACCGGAGGAATTTGAGCAAACGAAAGTCTTACTAAAAAAAATGTTGCCTTGCAACAGACTGCGTAAACAACAATATTGTGTCACAAACGATATATCAAATGCAATGTTTTTTTTTTAAAATTCGCTTAAAAAAAAAACTGGTAATTTTTTTTTCTTTTATCTTTACTGTTAAACAATAATGCATACCAATAAACATTCAACTGTAGAGAGACATATAAGTAAATATGTAATGTGCATATTTATGTATGTAAGTAAGTCTTTGTGTACTCACTTTTATTTTCACTTAACTTCACTTGTCATATCTTATAAATGTTGTTTGCATTCACTTACTAACTTATCTGTGAACCCTTTTAAAATAATTTCGAAAACTTTTCTCTTTAGATGGCTTACTGTCTCTTATGATTTTTTTAGGCCAAGTGTATATATATATATATATATATATATATATAAAGAAGAAAGAATTTTAAGAAAGTAAATAAAGAAATTATTGAACCCCTGAAAGCGAATTTTTATTACCTTACATTAGCAAAAAGTGATGGGACAAAGCGACAGAATTGGTTTTACATCGTAAATGTATATATATATATATATATATATATATATATATATATACATATATACATATATACATATATACATACATACATACATACACACATACATATATATATATAATGTGTATATATATGAATACATAGATATATATAATATTATGTGTATATATAAATATATATTTATATATTGATGATGATGAAAATCAAAATTCTTTTATTTAAAAAACGACGAATAGAAGCATTTTTTAATTAAATCGAAGTTTATTATATATATTTTTGGTTATATATTTTGGTTATATATTTTGGTATATAATAAACGCGTTTACCAGTTTATCGAATATTTCAGGGCTACATTTACGGAATGATTAATTGATTGAGAGCATTCCAACTTTTCCATTTTGGTTGCTCCAGTGTTCTTGCCTTTTGTGGGCATCGTTCAGAATGGATTTGAGTAATTTTTATATCTATTATGGATTAGGCGATGTCCTAAGAGAAACGCACGTGAAATGTACCTAACCTTTTGAAGCTTTCGAAGCTCTCTAAAGCTTCATTTCGAAAGTACAGTTTTTAGATTTGAATCAAGCAGACAAAGAACGGATGGACAGAAAAACGAGCCTAGCTTATCTGGCTTCAAAGTCATTTACTTTATATCTTTTCCATTGCTACTTACCTTTGCTTGTTACAAGTACCACGACAAGTGTAATGTGTCAACCCACTCATTGGTGGTGTAATGCGATTATATATATAATTTTTTTTTAGTTAATTTCCAAGAAAATAAAGTTGCAAACTTTAGTTGGCAGTTCTAGCTTATATTTCTTCTTTTCCTTTTTTCTTTTTATACTGTTTTTTTTTCTTTTTTTTTTTTTTTTTTTTATCTTCATCAGCATTGTTCTTTGGCTAGTTGGTTGGTTGGTTAGGTTGGTTGGTTGGTTGGTTGCTTGCTTGCTTGCTTGCTCTTGCTCTTGCTCTTGCTGGTTTGCCGGCATGTACATATTGTGCAAAAGCATTTGATTTATTTATCTTTAAAGAGCAACAAAACTCTTTGGTTTATGTATTTATATATGTGCATGTGATGTATACTAAATATCTTATATCTGTACATAGAGATACCCACAACTGTATATATTTAACACTATGTAACATACTTGTTTATTTATTGCTAGCAACTCTCAGGTTCTGGTTTTGTTATAATTGCATACACAAATGCACATACATATCAATGCAATCATAACATACAATACTACATTCATATGCTTATTGCATTTTGTATCGTTTATTAAATCGACAAAATGACAAACTGAACTATGGAAACGCTCTATAGAATATATGTTTGCATTCATAGTCGCATACATTCAAACGTCCTGAAATATATATGTACGTTCATATTTATATATGTGTGTGTATAAGTATATAAATGCCTGCAGAGCTAATCAAAAATGCAAGTGATGTTGTACTATGTTGTTGTGTTATTGTGTTGTATTTTGTTGTATTGTCGCATGTACTTACATGCATCAGTTTTCTTTGTTTATCTACTTTATTTAAACATTTATGCATGTGTGTGTGCGTGCGTTTCTCTTTTGATATGAACTTCATTTTCATGTTAATTTAAAAGCTTAGATTTTTACTACATTTTACTTTGTCTTTTTATTTTTTTTCTTTTTTTCTTACTTAATTACGTGGACTTTGTTTTTTAAATCTATTACTAGAGGACATGTTCATTTTCTCAATTTTTTGGCAACATCGAAAAAGAAAAGGCGGAATAAATCTCTATAATCTTGTCATTGCATAAAGATTTGCTTTTCTCTTATGATGCTCTGAAGTTAAGGTAGCATTAAAGCTTACTGCCTTGTCTGCCCCGGTAGCTGTTTGGCCAGAGCAGTATATTAGATTTTTTAGTTCGTGGTAAGGAATGTCCACAATGTTACAATTACAAGAGTTCGGGTATCTGTTTTGATACCTATTAGGACCATTACCCAACTTTTTCACTTGTAAACATTTTTAAAGCCAGTTTCTTACTTTGAAAATATTTACAAAGCTGGTGCTTATTGTGGTTAACCCAAGTAATAGCAATAAGAGTATTCTTTTGTTCTTATGGTGAATATTTGAAGATTTGCATTTAAAATGTGTTTTTTTTCCCATAATTGAATTTTCTATACTCGATTTGACATTTTAATAAATTTTCTTCAATACTTGAATAACGGGTATTTTTTTATTTCTATGCCCAATTCCTTTGCTACCTTAACGGGGATCTCTCTAAAGATCTTATTAACCTTGTCTTTCGTTGAGATTTAAGGATTGAGGAAGCCCACTACCTATCACTTTTTCTTTTCCCACTTCATTTAGACAGTTATCGGGTTACACGTGCAGGAGACACCCCCTGAGGGATTGGCTATATTCAAAAAAAAAAAAAAAAAAAAGAAAAATGCTGAAGGAAATCTATTTGGCAGTTTTTATATGTAGCACTTGGAGATAAGAATATTTTCTCTTTTTGTCGGCATCACATTTACGTAAAACAAAATCTTTTTATATCCATCAACGAAGCATAAGCGATATATTCATTTTGTTTGAACGTTTGCCACATTCAGAAAGAAGCTTCAGAGACCGCATAAGGTATATACATTCTTATTCAGCATAAAATTTCACAACAATTTAAGCGTGTCCGTCTGTTCGTCTATTCAATGTCTGTGGTAAACATTATCCTGGTTGCAAAAACGCAAAATATCGTGCAAATTACATATTCTCGAAAGTAGGCCAAAATTATACAAAACCACGCCCAAAAATTACGTTACTTACAAACACATTATTTACAACAATAACATTTTGCATATACTTTCATTGGGCTATCCAACTAGAATAAAATGGAAAAAATACCGCGACTCCCACCCATTATAATAAAGTGGCGGAGTTTCCTTATTTCTTCTTTGAAAGAAAAGTGATAGGTATAAAAGCATCGGCCGCGAGTCAATAAAGTTTTCTTACTTGTTATATGATTACAAAATTTTTAAAATTTTTACAATCTGTTTTAAAACTTGTTTGCACAAATTCGAAATTCAATATGCGACTGTATTGACAAGGCGAAATATATCTTCACCATCTCATCTATTTAAAATAAAATTAAGAAAGACTTAAACTACATGGGGAATTTAGAGAAGACGCTCTCAGGGTCCACTCTCTGATGTACGATGAATCCAAGTGGAATGTGATTGCTTTATTTCTCTGCTTAAAGAACAAATAGCGCAACAATCTAAGCGTAGGCTGCCAGACAGTGGTCCCTTCTCCGTGATAGAATACTTAAGGGTTATACAGCTAGGGCTGTAGTTGAAGCCATCAGGGGGAATTCAGTGATCTTGTAAAGTGCATATATTATTTAACAAAGCGACATTCTAAGTCTGACGATGAGAGTCATTCTCTCCGTCCGTCCGCCCATCTGTCGTCTCTTATTTATATCTCCACACTCTATATTGAAGAAAAAGTATCCAATACGTCTTTAGTATTTAAAAGTTCATTAAAGCAAAAATGAAATGTAAATTGAAATGTTTTTGCGAATAACTCGTCTAGTTTGTAGCGGTGTCCATCTAAATAATTACCTGCAAACATAATTTCGATCGACCGAAGAGGAATATATATCCAATATTAAAACAAGCCGAACCATTCTCGAAGGTCTCGCTTAATACAGTTATTCATATAAGAACTTTTTAAAATATGCTGTAATGTGGGAAGTGGTTGAAAAATTGGTCTTTCTTAACGATTTGCAATGGCTTTTGGAACAAACACGTACGTGTACCAAATTTCCTTAAATTGCGATCTATAGGTTGAGCACAAAAATACAAGACGGACAGACGGACAGGCATGCTTGGTCTATCTCAAGCTCTTCTGGGTGTTGTATACGTCTGCGCAAAACATAATATACACTTACACCACTACTGGTGTAGGGCAGTAAAAAACACAGGCTTTTTATTTATTGATTAAATGTTCGCACTAAACGAATACGATTCCCGCCCTCGCTTGTTAAATGTTTCCATAGAAACCTTTTTTGTTCGATTTTCAATTATAATAGATTGGGTTGGTCACAAAGTCATCAGCGTTCATCAAAAGGTGACTAAAAGGGTAAAAAAACAAAAACTAAATCGAAATTAATTTGTAGAAGAGATTGCAAAATAATTAAAAGCGCGTAAAAAATTATATTAAAATTAACAAAACAAATTTTTATGCGTTCTAATTACCACCAAATAAATGTATGTAATGAATTTTTTTTTTTTTTTTCTTTCATATATTTTTATTTATATGTAAATTTTTTAAGCACACATAACGAGGGAAAATACGGTCAGGTCATTAAAATCACTGAAGCACGTAGAAAAAAAAAAAAAAAAAATAAAAGAAAAAAGAATAAACAACACACCAAACTATTTACTAATGATGGAGACAAAATGTTTGACACACACACCAACTTTTTTTTTTTATATTTACTATTCAAATGAAAAAAAAAAATGTGTATAAAAAGTATTATTAACAGATATATACGTACAGAAAGTCAGGCCCGGTGTATGAATAATAACTGCAATGACGATGATAATGATGATGATGATGATGATGATGATGATGATTTTCATAATGGTAAAGTTTGAAGTCACTTATTAGTCATTCTAAACTGCAAACGTACATCGAAACATTATATATAAGATGTGTGTTATGCTTAGAAAGCAACAAAATAACATTAACCGTGCACCAGCGACCACATAAATGCTGATGACGATGATGCCAATGAAATAATGGACGGACACTGAACCATGGACATATAAGGAGTTAAATTAAAAAGCACTCCACTTCGATACTTGTGGGACCAAAGCAACATTCATTTGCATGTGGCATTGGCGTTGGCGTTGCTTTGCTTATATAGTGACGGATATATTAGTGGCATCAATATGGCCCCAAACACACGCATTCATACTTATACTTACCGCATATGCATACATACTCTG
>CCAG010009128.1:0-14047 GCA_001077435.1 Glossina morsitans morsitans | reverse complement strand
TGCGTCGTAAACATTAGGATACATAATCTTCTAATTTGGCGAATCGATTGCAAATTTTTGTGTGCGGATATGTACTGAAAATGCTTCAAATCGGTCAAAGGACCCCGTCTTTAGTATAGCATAAACTGGAAATACTTCTGTTTTGAAAACGCAACCAATTGGGACTTTTACTCGTTACTCATAAACTATTTCTTTATGGACTACCTTACAACAACATCTGTTATGGTCGTACGTTCAGATCGAAAATTCAAATGGCGACAAATACGCATTTAAATAGCTTTAAGTAATAGTGGGTTTAGTAGTTTTAGGTGACGCCTTCACTCGAAAAATTTTCCTTTTGAATCATACATAAACAAATACCGGCAAAGACCCCCCCCCCCCCCCACCAGCTTCTCTTCACTTTTGCTCGAAAACTATTATAACTGTCTTTTAAAACTAGCATTTATTACCCTTTTCAGTTAGATAATCAGCCAAAACGTTTCATGCAGTCCATAAAACATGCTAGATTTTGCTTTAAAAATTGTGTTATCATCAGTTTTGTAGAAAAAAATATTTCATTTGGTTTAAACGCATTGCTAATATAACAAAAAAGAAGATTTTTCTCTGAAAGTTAGACAATGTTTTCTTGAAATGCAAATCCCGTAAATGTATGCTACATTTCGTTTTGAAATAATTACCTATGAAATCTTGATTCCTTTCGCTTTATTTTTATGTTTTCGTTTTTTTCATGTTTTTTACCTCCCACTGCCATTTCACCCAATTTTTATCAAAAGCCATTAAAAAGGAAATGAATGAAAACATAAGCTGATGCCGGGTCGCCAATACCCTTAGCTTTTCGTCAAATTGCCAGAATAAGTCACATTGACAAACATAAATACCTTTTGTACTTATCTGTGCGTATACGCAAACCCATCCGTCCATGCATTCATTCATTTAGGACTCACAAATACTTTAAGTAGAGTGTGTTGTGTGTGCTGTGTGTGTGTGTGTGTGTTTGTGTACACTTGTAAAAAATCATAAAAAATCAAAACATAAACTCAAACAGATACGTATTTTTTTTCTTTTTTTTTTTGTAGCATACTTCTAAGAGGACTAGAGGAAACGTCAGAAAAAAAAAAATAAATAAAAGTCGCAATATTTGTAACATTTGCATGATGGGTTGATGAGTTGAGTGTTTTTGATGAAAATGACTGGCACACACTTGAGTGATTAATTGATGGAATTTGTTGTTGAAGCTTAAAGCATTTGCCATTCATACATAAACGAAGAGATAGATAGATTTTCGCTGAGCAACGAACGAAAGATGAGAAAAGCAAACATCAAGAAAATCAAACATTTCCTTGTAGGCATGTTAATGGTTCACCCATCAGATAAGTTGATAGCAACATAAACTACGGTACCAATTTTCAAAATAGATTAAGGCTTTGATTAGATATGACATCAGACGCATTTACATTTTTTTCTTCTCGGTTGATTTTAAATCGTTTTAACTTTGTTAAAAGCATATACTTGTTCGAAGGGCATTATATTAACTAAAACACAAAATATTTTTAGGGATATTTTTTATTTAACCTGTGGGTAATGATAAACAACATCTTATTTAAGTTATTATCCCATCGATAGCTGTACATTTTCCCCATCTCTGAGACGGAAGGTGAATTTTACGTCGATAGGAAAAAGGTTCTGCTCTACCGTCAATCATGATGCAGTAAGTATCGTCTGCTGCATACATTGTGTCCTGTTAATGGGAACAAAGGATGCCCTTATTTTCTTATTGTCATATAATTGAATTCATTTACATTGGCTTGAAATAAAAGGTAAGAGGAGTAGTAGAGGATGAATATTTAAACTTCAACTTTAGACTAACTTAATCTAAACTAACCAAAATGAAAGGAACAATGTAAGGCCGCTATTATAGTACTGTACTAGTAAATAATGATGTTAGCTTGGATGTCGTGTAAAAATATGCTCATTTATCGGCTTAATTACATCAACAGATGGTTGATAGCGTTTTTAAGTTATTGAAATAACTCATAACCAGGCTACATACTACACTGAATGCTCTTATGTGGCGGAAGCATCGATATGTTGTTATATCGTCATGATATGTTGTTCGCGTGGTACTTATAGTAGCTGTTAGTGTAACGCGTCCACTATTTATCGTATTACGAGGATATTCACGAGAACTATCTTTCGATTTAAGTACGAAAAGTAAAGCGTTTCACCTTTCGCTTTTCGCGTCTTCTTTTCCATCGAACAGGACCTGTTGAAAGGTTTAAAGAATTATGTGGTGAAGATTTTAGCTGGATGACTTGCGCTTATGTGCTACACCTGATCTATAGTTAAGAATTTCGAATTATATTTTTTATTAAGTCAATCAATGTCAACTACAAGACATCTCACAGTAAACAAAGTATGTGCTACTGCAAGTTTAGCTTGATTGCCATTGAGTTTGGCTGGGGGAGTGGGGGAATGGGGCTATAACAAAAAAAAATTCTTACAATGGTATGTATTATGCACCGAAAATTAAAGTTTGTTCCCAATTATAGGCGGCTTGACCTATGGCCTTTAATTAAGAATACGTTTTTTCTCAAGTATCATTTAAGTATATCAAGGTTCAATATAGGCGAGCAATTAAACCTTTGATACATTTCAAGTCTCTTAATGACGAAGAAAATATAAAACATGTTTTGAAGAGACCATAAGAACAAATGAAACGATGAAACCAATATATGGACTTCCAAAGCAGTGATTTTCAGGTATGGATCACAGCTCAAAACTCATTTCAAATGAGATTTTCTTATACATTCAGTTGGTCATTTGTTTAGCTTGCGTAGATGTATTTTATGTACACATTTAATGTTATTTTTCTTGTTTTAGTTGCTCTTGTTTGCTATTACTCAGCTAAAGGTTACTTAAGTGTGGAAGTAATATTTCATTTTCGTCGCTGTCGTTCTTCACATTAACATGATTGATAAGTATTTGTGCAAAGACGTATATATCCTTAAAATAGCAAATGGATATCAAAGAATAAGAAACGAGAAGCTGTTAAATGATTTTGAGAAAAAAACAATCCTCGATTATATGCATATATGAATAAGAAGTCTTAACATTATATTTATCTTTTAGTTGACGAGACTTTCCATTTAACGAGACTGGCAAAGAATGATAATCACCTGCTCAAATAAGTGATTTTAAATTATTATCCGGGCATATATGAGTTCCGTTATTATGTAATCTTGGCGAGAATGCTTAAGGTGTTAATATAAATGAAAAATCTTCTTTTAATCCCATTAGATGAGATCCTTTACTCCTTTTCGTACACAGTAGAAGATTTTAAAGATTTTGCAGAATATCTTGGACAATTTTTGCAAGGAACAGTGGCGGCTTTGAAGACTTTTCTTCACATAACAAAATATCTCTGAGAATAATTTAGCGGACTTCTATGACGTAAATTAATGACCAGTTATTCAGGGACTATCGTCTATAATTTGTAAGTGAGTTTGCGATCGAGTTGGATTGAAGTTAGATGACTAGAGATTAGGGAGAGTAGTGTTTACGCTCGTTAGCCTGGAAAGACTTAATGAGTTTTTACGTCCTTTGACATAAGCAGCTCAAAAGATGAACTTCTCACTGTAAGGCAAGCGGAAGCGTAAAGAAAATCATGATAATTTCAAATAAAACGCTTATTAGTGACGTAACTTGATTGGCTCATTAAAGAAATGTGTGGAGAATAATTCCAATTAACACAAGTCATAGTTCGTCTACGAAATCGAGAGACATTTCGAAGTAAGGTATAAATTACAGATAAAATATCATTAAATTGCGACTTTTTATACCCTATACCTCTTGTGGTACAGGGCATATTAAGTTAGTACGGACGTATGTAACACGCGAAAGGGCTTAAGATAGACCCACTTTGTGTTATACCGATCAAATCAGAATCGTAATCTGAATTGATCTACGCCGGTCTGTCCGCTTATCCATCTGTCCCTCTGATGTCTGTCCATGTAAATTTGGATGAAATTTGGTACAATAAGGTGTTTTAATCTAAGGACAAGTGCTATTGCAAATGGTTTGGATCGGTCCACTTTTTCGCCCACTTCCCATATAACGCCCTAATTTTTGTACTCTATAATAAAAACAAAAAATTGTGTTAAACAATGCGATGTAGGATATTTAATGGTTGGCCTTGACCGACTATAATGTTCTTACTTGCTCTTTTTTAAAGAAGAGAAGTGCCTTTCAATATCTTCACTTATACGAGTGAGTATACGAACGAGCATTTGGCTCCTTGATGCCGTTCGTGATAAAATCGAAAATAATTTTATATATTATCGGATATTAACTTGATTTCATTCCTCAAGCTGAGTATGAAATTTTTAGAATTGTTTTTCCCTTCTTCGTTGTACCCTACACCATTTGTGTTAGGAAGATATTACAGAATCACTTTCTGGATTGACTTAAGCTTGTTCGTCCGCCTGTTCTTCTTGTTTTCTTGTGTTCAACTTAAAGGACGCAATTTTTGAGAAATTTTCATGCAATTTGGGGCACTTGTTCGACCCCATATAATGCCTTATTTAGGAAAATCGTAACCCCCAATATGGTTTTTTTACTTGTTTTGATTTATTTACTCTTTATTATCAGCTAATTATAAGTCACAGCAGTACTGCGCAAAAAGAATATTTTTTTTTTATATTTACTTGATTCTTCGATGCTGATTTATTACAAATTAAATAACTATTGCCTCGTATGGCTTTTTATTTGCTGCAAATGTGCGAAAAAAACGGAGGCTTATAATTTTTTTTTTTTTTTTTTTTTTTTTTCATATAGACCGCCAAGCACACGTATTAACCAGAATGCAATAAAATATTGTTTTCCTTTCGTGCTTTTAACTTAATTTTGAAATATTGCCGGCTGGAAAATTAAATATAATTAAGTTTTATTAATAATCTCTCTTTCTCCATTTCTCTCTCTCTCTCTCTCACTCATTCACTCTTTCACACTGTGTATGCGTGCGATTAAGGTTTATGTCATAATGCAATGCTCACATGAAGAACCATGCCCAGTCGCATCAGACCACACATATACAACAGTTAGTGGCGGCAGATTAAGAAGGAAAGAAAAAATGAAAAATAAAAATAAATAATAATAATAATAAAAATACATTTTAAATATATTTTAAATTAATGACTTAACGTTTATTTTAAATGTTTTTATAATTCATTATTAAATAAATGAATACTAACAAAAAATAAAAAAAAAAAAAAAATAAAAGAGAAAAAATGAATTTATTAATCATTAATAGAGACAATTAAAAAGTAAAACAAAGAGTCAGTAAAATAATATGAGTTGAAATTTTTTAAAAAGCAACAACAGATAAGGAATATATACGTACGCGATTTGGAAAATAGCTTACCATATAAAAAGCAAACGTACAGAGCTATGCAGGACAATGGGGATTCTCTTTGTACAGGTCTTGTAGCTTTATTAATAACACTTTCTAGCGAAGAACATCACTAGGTATGTTTGTAGGATGACATATAGGTGACATTTGGATATGTCAATAGTATCAACGTTGAAATGAGGCGTTCCCACATTCCATGACCGAATATCCGAATTTTATATGTTGAGAGAGATTCGTTTTTTAATGGAAGAAAAATAGCGTTCAAGTAAAGCAATCGCTTGACATGTGTTATTTCGACTCTGGCCCGTCGAGATAAATGGTAGAGAAGCGATGTTAAAAGTCCTGATCGCACGAATTCGGCAGTGAAACGTGAAAAGTGTATCCAAAGTCCTTTTGGAAGACCGAAAAGCGAGGCTACCCGAGATAGTTAATACCTTGACGATATCGTAAGGTAGTGTATTTCCTATTTTGCATGAATATTTGTCGATGAGACAGCTCTGTTCATGATTTGCTTACTTTTGACACAAAAACAATAACTTGTTGGAACAGTTTACGCGAAATAAAAATCGATTTTTTTATGACAAATGTGTCAATGAACGAAGCATGGATTCGCCACTGCATTCCAGAGTACAATTGGCAGTCAGCCAAATGGACAGCAACCGGCGAAACCCGTTCAAAATGACAAAAAACGCAAAAATCAGCTAAGATAGATATGATGCACGTTGTATAACATTCATCGACGATTTTAGAAAGCGACAAAGAATCAGTAGTGAACGCTACAAAGCATTATTAGTGCGTTTGAATGACGAAATTGCAAAAAAATGACCGTGATCTTACGAACTTATTGAGTGATATGTCAATAAGTTTGAATTAATTTTTTCTAATGTAAGTCGATTTATAAAGAAGCTTCTTTCAGATTTCTTTACTTATGATATATTCCATAGTCTCCTTCTAATTAC
Organism: Glossina morsitans morsitans; assembly: GCA_001077435.1. Classification (NCBI taxonomy): domain Eukaryota; kingdom Metazoa; phylum Arthropoda; class Insecta; order Diptera; family Glossinidae; genus Glossina; species Glossina morsitans. The sequence continues at coordinate 7,681 of CCAG010009128.1, read as the reverse complement.
CTACTTTCTGGCAGTCAATAAAAATAATGTCTCCCGAATGCCAGTGGAAGAAGCAAACATAACTAAAGAAATAGCCGCTTAGAGGTAGTGCAAAAATGGTTTTGCAATGCCTTTGATTATCACTTTGAATATCACTTAAAAAATATGTAACAAAAATATGAACGCATGTTATGGGGAAATATCAATGTGTGCTGAACTCATTGAAAGCCTCAATAGCGTGTTAGTTCGATATGCAAACCGGTATGGGGCGTATCATAGGGTCTCAATAAAGTATGTATTGCTTTCCAAGTTTAACTGAGATACTGTCCAGGTGCTCTTTGAGTAATTTGGCCCATTTTCAATATCAACCTCTATGGAAGGACTTCCAATGTTTCTGCTAAATTTAAAGTTGAAGATAGTCTCATTTTTGCGGCCAGGAAAATGTTTACGATAAACATTACACAGACGGACAGACAGACATGCTTAAATCGATTTAGAATTTGATGCTGATCAAGAATATATATACTGCGTGGGGTCTCTGATGCTTCGTTCTGGGCGTTGTAAACGTTTTGACAAAATGAATTTGAAATTGTTGAGAGGGACTTTAAGATGACTTTCTCACGCACGTCTTCTCCTCGCAGTAAATGAAAGTGCAAATGAAACTTTTTCTATTTCTTAGATTGTCATTTCAGGGATGATTAGACGACGATACTTGCAATCGGCAATCTAAATGTGCGTAGGCTTACCCCAGACGGCAACAGTATGCCCCAAGGTACATAAGAATAGAGTAAACGTCTTATAAAATGAAACAAATGAAAACGCTATTGTCGGGCAATGCAGTTCACTAAAATTCCACCTTAAAATTCGACTTGGTCGGGACATAGGAGAATGCCTGAAAAAGCAGACAATGTGGACCAAATTTAGAGAAGTATCCTGCCTTGATTATAAACGGAATGTTCATAAATAGTTAGATTCGTCCTTAGGCCGAAACATGACTATGTATTTACATTAAAACGAAAATTGTGTCGCCTAAGTTGAGCATAAAAAATTTGAAAAAAAACTCGGAACATTAGCAATTTTATATTAGGTTTGGAGTAACTCTCCAAAATCAGTTCAGAATGTTTCTATTAATAAACTATAAATTGTAGCAAAACGTCAAAATGTAATTTCGCGAAGAGACATCGCTGGAAGTTGTCGTCAATTGGGATTTCCCTATGCATGGTATTCGCTTGAAATTTTGGATCGCCAAGCTGCGTGTCATCTCGTACATCTCGAATCTTACTAAAGTTTTTTATTTTAATTTCTTAAAGAGTTTTTTTTTTTAAAGTTTTGTGGTTTTCTTTTCTCTTCTTCTGTGCTGGTTCTTTTGTAAATCAAATACAAGCATGTGTTTTATTTACAGAACTTAAACTTTCTATGCTCTATCGCATAAAAAATTCATATTCTTTATATTTATGAATTATTCATAAACATTTTTGTATTTTGCAGTTTATTTTTATTTTTTATTTATTTACTGCTTTTTTTTTTTTTTTGCTTTCCTTTTACTTGACTATGTTTTCTGCATTGGTATAGAAATTTTTCTTTTAAAATTTTCATACAAAATTTATTCATATTATCCATCACACATTTAAACCATTTAATATTCTGTCAAAGTAAAATTTTTTCGGTTATATATGTTAGATTGTATGTTGGCGTCTAGTGTATTATGTGCATGATATTCTCGTCATTATTATTATCAACATTATCATAAAAGACTGATAAAAGGTTATAGACATTAAAATATGCTTAACTAGCACAAGTTCTGTGTGTGCTCTTTACGGTAAATGAGTAGAAGTGATTAAACGCAGAGTTCTAATGGAGTTTTCCATTACTTTAGTTGAGAGACTAAATAATGCTTAAAAATTACCATAATGAACACGAACACACATGCATAATATTTATCTGCTTGTCGAGCGAAAACAATTCAGATATTAATAATGAAAAGTAGACTTTTGAAAAATAGTTTTATACAGCAACTTTAAGTAGGCTATGAAAAAAAAAAAAAATGCTCATTTAATACATTTTTGAAATTTTTTTTTGAAATTTGAACAACACTTTAAACATAAATATTAAGCATATTCTAATGCATTAACTAAACGGCTAAAATTTTTAATGCCTACTTTTGTGGTTTGTTTGTATTTGCTTTTTTTCTTTTTTTCATCTACTAATTCAATCAAATTTTATTAAATTTATCTATTGTTATATGTTCTCAATTTTGAAGAATAATTCGATTTCAAAAAAAGAGAAAATTTTTAAAAAAAAGACTTTGAAAACTTTTGAATAAATTGAAAATTTTCCAATTGCGCGTGCATGATGATATGGTTAGGATTTCGTTTCTTTCTCATTCTCTCTCGTGCTCGTCGTCTCTCTAGCGACAACAATTAATTGGTGGTTCTTTATCGGTATTTGTCTCTTAAAATGAAAAAGAAGAAAAAGCAAAAGCAAAAGAAGAAGAAATCTAACTTTGCTATCAATAAGAGTTTAATTAAATGCCCTCTAGATGCTTTGACACTTTTACTATTGACTTAACCATAACCATAGCGATGCTATGCAAGGCTACGTGCTGATATTCTTTCATTTACGCTTTGAGCAATTGAAAATTGGTTGGTTACCTTTGGTTACAATTAATGATTACACATCAAAGTACACTATTACAAATGAAATGCTACATGAATCGTATGTATGTTAGCTAGCTAGCTGGCTAGGCTGGCTGGTTGGTTGGTTGGTTGGCTGGCTATCACACCCCCAGTTGTTGTGATTTTCGTATTACATATGTATGTATATATTAAGCAAATTGACTATGAAATAATAGCTAAAGCGACAGACGTAACGCATATCGACAATAACAATTATATGGTGCATGTACGATGTATGCCAGTGTGTATATGTAGTTGTTCAATGACCAAAAGTGAATTTTTAATTTGATATAATTTGAGGCTTTCAAATCATTTCTCGCATCATCTCATTTCTCGTTTCACATTTCTCGTTACTCGTATCTCGTATATCATTCCTTGCATTTTCCATAGTTCCATCTATCGTTCCTTCAGGATGGCTTCCTGGTGCAGGTTTAATTTAAATTTGTGTTCTTTTGTAAATAAAATTGATAATTCAAGCGTTAATTTAGCATAGAAGACAACGCAATAACAAAGCACACAATATAGTTTGAGAACACAAATCTAACATTTAATATGCCACCAGATGTTTTCATTGTGTTGTATAGTTAGCTGCCTGGATATCCTGTTGTTGTCTAACGTTTTATCATTATTTGTTGTGCACTTATAACGGAAAAGGCATTAAAGCATTCACTTACTCACTCACTCACTCACTCACTCACTAAATATCCTTTCCTAATACTGAACTCTTCTCTCTCTCTTACTCGCTCTCCATCTTCTTTCTCTTTTTTTCAACCTTTCTATTTGTCATTGCGTTCGTTGGTTATCGTTGCGTTAGTTTTAGTGTATAATTTGTGGTTTGTATATTTGTTTATGTGAACGGACAGATAACCACCTCTTTGTTACCAGTTATTGGTCCTATCGCCGGTGCTGCTACTGTTGCACATTTTAAATTGATTTTGTCGTTGATTTGATGGAATTTTGATTGAAATTTGTTGGTTTCCTCGCTAGGTGCCTATATACGTGTAATAAATTTTTTTTTTTTATTTTTTTTTTTTTTGACGAAAATTTGTGATCACAAGTTACTTTTCTGGTAATTGCAGTTGACAGTTGACGGAAGTCTTTTGTATGCCTTAAGATCGAATGAATTGCAAAAAAATTAATCTTATATCGGACGATGATACCTTCCTGTACTTTTGTTTGCTCTTAGGAATGAAAATTAATTTCACTTTAATTCTGAAATTTTCTTTTATTATTATCGTTCTTAAGCCAATATAGGATGAGCGCACATCTCTCGCGGACCCTTTGTCCGCCTGTCAAAGTTTTGTAATTGTCATCAAATCAATCACTAACACTAATATTATTATCGGTCCATTTGTGTCATTTAAACTTTCACAGTTCAGTTAAACTTTGAAAAAAAAAAACAACAACAACAACAAAGATATAAACAAAAAACTCAAACAAAAGCTAATGAAAACAAAAAAAAACATATAATTAAAAAAAAAAAAAAAGGGATAAATAATTATATGACAGTGATATATTTTTGTATATATCCAGTCAATGAATCCAATGGTTGGTTAGTCGATTGGGCTTTCGCCCGAAGTAGATTTGCAAAGTAACGCTGATTAATGAGCAAATTGTAGTGATTATCGGATAAACGACGAAGAAGAAAAAAAAAACAAACCATTACGAGGGCAAATTAATAAGTAGGTGTCCTTGAATGCAGCTTGAATGTCAGTGAACAATCTGTGGATGGATGGATAAGTTGGAAAAGCTCTTCTGCAAGAATTGTTTGAGGCAGGCACTTTTCGCTGTTCACTTTCAGTTTTTCTTTTTTACCTGTAAAAACGACGGCAGCTAGAAAGAATAGGAAGGATTAGCGTTTGTTACGCGAGGAATTGCGGAATAGATTTCTGCTCATAAAATGCTTTACAGATGTGCGATGAAAACATTTAAGATAGAGGAGTGAGTCAGTGGAGTGAATGTATGTGTTGGAGAGGTTGCGAGCGGTGGGAGAGTTAAAAGTAATTCTTGCAAAGGCTTCATTGGCGGGCAAATTCCTTTGAAGTTCTTTTATATGTCTTCAAAAATTTCAGCGTTCGTACTGCTGAGGCGCTCTTAGCTAGATATCAGTTCGAGACAGAAGAGAAGAGAAGATCGAATAATAACGCAATACAATTCAATTCAGTCGATTTTAAATCATAATTTTCAATGGAGATGGCAACGGAAGAGATTCCAAGAATACTCTTTGATGGCCACTTGAAATTTTCTTATTTTTTTTGCATTCTTTGCTTTGCGACTTCACTAGATACGCCGTAGATGAAAACGTTTATTACGTCAATCATAGCTTAGACCATCCCCTAGATCGAGCGAAGTTTCAGTAAACGGCCAAAAACAATATTTGGGTCCGAAACTATTCGTAGAATTATCGGATTTCTAATAGATGTAAGCCGCTAAATGATCTCATCACTTGTCTTTTTATATCAATTTGAAGGGAGTCAGACAAATGTCACAAATGGTAAAAAATAGATGGACAACAAGATAAAATAAAATCGCTTCTTATCACGTGTTAGTAATATTGTGAAAAGGGCATATGTCTGGAATTTAAAAAACGTAACGAATTCATTAGACATCGGAGTTGATTTATTGATTTTAATTTTTTTGTAATCTATGGATTAATAACCTAAGTAAACTAGAAGGCGAATACGTTTAGGCAACAGAATTGAATTTAAATTTAAATTCATATAAGACGGCAGTATGGCATAAATTTAAGTACGAAATTGATTGCTTTCGAAAAGACTTGAAAAGATATTGAAGATGATTTTTGAATAATTCTCAAAGATGTTTAAATGTTTTTTCCAATTATATGTTGGCTTGATTTTTGCTTACCATTCGTAATGACGAAGAACGGACACACTTGCTTACCATATGGTATACATAGAAATGATCGTTGTCTGCCCTTCTTATTACGTACCGTAACCAAGGCAAATAAATATGCATTAATTAAATGCCCAAATAGCTGTAAACCTTAATGAGAGTCGTAAGGTTTTTTTTTTTTTTTTTTTTTTTTTTAGTTGAGACGGCAACGGAAATGTAAATAATGTAATGCATATAATTTTAATATAATAATTTCTCTTTATTATTTGCCGTCCAGCTACTCTTGCTGCTGCCAGTGGTTTTTGAAGCAATTAAAAATTACTGACAACTGAAAGCATGAAAATGAATTCATAAAAAATAAATAAGAAATTTCATTCAATTTGGAACGAACCTTGGATACCGTCATCTAAATTGTTTGTTTGGTTTTTTGCTATCTGTGGGTCGATTCTCGATCGATATCGTTATTAGCAATAAGAGTTTGTAAAAAGTCGAGTAAGCTGAGAATTTTTCGGATTTGGGTTTATCCCTGAAATGACTTTGAAATCTGGTATTGCTTAGATATTTGCGAATGTTGCAAACGGAGCGAGAAAATTAGTATAACTTTGTCAGCTGGTGGTGGGATCGAAAAAAAAAAAACCGAGCTGAGTGATTTATAACCGTCGCTTATTAAAAAAGGCAGAACAATAAAAATTGTATACATTATTTATATTTTATAGTCGTCTCCCATTTTTTTTTTTTTTTTTTTGTATTTTCTTTTTATTGCACAATTTTTTATTGTCTCTATAATTTTTTTGTTAATAAATTAAAATTTACGATTTATTTATATAATGAAAAAATCTTCAGGGTATGTATGGAAATGTGGCTTTTGTCAATTTATAAGCAAAGCTACATAAATAATAAAAATTTTTTAAATTAAAACACATGCTATTCTCAAATAAAATATTTTTTTTTCTCTTTTTTTTTGGTGTTTCGTTCCTTTGATTGGGGAATAATTTGAAGGAAAAAAAAAAAATTGTTTGACTTTACTTTTATTTCATGTTGAACGCTATGTAATTATTGAAGGCATACTTGTTTAGAACAGTCTATAATTTACCTATGTTCATTTCAGATACACATATACACGCATTTACATTTAGAAATGTTTATAAATATAATTTCCCACAGATTCATGTGCAGATCGAAAGCATTGCCCTTTGTATTAAGTTTTGTTTAGAACTAAATCAAGTAACTGTTTCATGGCAGACACATTTTTAAGATTAGCGTCAATGGAGTGGTGGTATATTTTATATTATAATTAAACTAAAATAACATACAGTTTCTTGGATGCATAAATTCTTTACCATAGTCTTATAGTCTATCATAGCTTATCTTAGCTCTACCATTGGCATGCGTTTTGTTCGACCTACAACTATAAGAAATTCCACGGATTGTTACTTTACAAACCGTCGAGACTAACTTTCTTTTGTATGAAAATTCATTTAATTTTCAAATTGAATAATAATAAGAAAGGAAAAGAAGGGGAAAAAAGCTTAACATTAAATGTAAGAAAGGATTTCTCTTCTTATCAGAGAAGTTACAGTGAAGCGTGGTGCAATAAAAACATCTCTTTAGAAATTGTAAAATAATTTTAATAACTAAAAGTATGCTAGAATAGTTTTTAATAATTATTTTTTTCGTTCAGAATTGCTTTTATTTTTTCAGCTTTCTCTAAAAACTATGCTATACATTTTTTTTTTTTGCTAAAAGTATGCTGCAAATTACTTTTAAATGTACTAAAAATTGTTTTTTTTTTTTTTTTTTTTTGTGCACATGTGGACTGGTATTATTTTATATGGACGGAGTTAAATATATTTTTATATTTTCAGGTTTTTTTTTTTTTTGCATTTTTATACGATAATAATAAAGTTCGCCTTGTTTGTTTAATACATGCATTGAAATGCGGTCAACTGTCACATATTTTATGTCAACATCATGTGAGGACAATACGCGTAAAATGTTAGCAATTGACATACATTTATACATTTCTTTGGGTTTTGTTTGTTCGTACGTAGGCTTAAATAAATACAAAAACTAGAATAAAAAATAAATGAATGCATATGTACTATTGCTCTTGGCCATCAGGTTGTTGCCCTAGAGCGGTGTTGCTTCTTTTTTTTTTTTTTTTTTTTTTAAGT
>CCAG010009123.1:0-15793 GCA_001077435.1 Glossina morsitans morsitans | reverse complement strand
GTTGAAACCAAAATTCAAAATTGGGATAAGACGGAGCAGCATCACCATAAGCTTCTAAGCTCTGTTTGAGTCCTTTGGCAGCAGATTTCTTCAAATTAAACAACAAAAGTAATGAAGATCGAAAAGGCAATTTTTAGCGCTCCATGTTTGGCGTGGGCATACGCTGAATAACTCAATTATATTAAACGTAAAGCCATTATTTTAGGTAGAGAAAGGTCAAAAGCATCGAATTTAATCGTTATGTACAGTGATATTTCCCATTTTTACCTGTAGAAGTCCCTGATAAAAATTTTTGCAAGCACTTACTAATACTTCAAAGTTTTCAATCTCAATTTTTTAAAATTTGTTTCACTATTTCATCTATCATTAGCCGATTCGGAACTTTTATTGTGAAAAAGGAAGGGACGGAAGGTCAATCATCGACTTTCCGCTCAATCACGAGTTTGTACTCTGCCCGAGTACGCTAAATAGCTAAGCAATATTTTTCATGTTACAAACGCAATGACAAAATTAATAAACTCAATTTCTATGTACATCTAAATCTCATACACTTTAACTTAAATGAATATTAATGATCATAGATAATTAATGAGAGTTTCTCATCGTACCGATGTCAGAAACTACTTATGATACATGATGCTTTTCCACCGTCTACTAAAAGCATTAAATTTAACTCCCATCACAGAAATTATTTTATTTGTCAAATGCTTAAACATTAAGATAAACAGACATATATGCAAATCTTTGGGTTTTTACTTTTTTTTAAATTTATTTCTTTGCATATATGTTAAAATTAATTAGTTTTTCAAATTCCTTAGAGGCATAGGTAATAAAATTACTTTACCTCTAACGAAATGATTATTCGTCTGTACGCACCGCAGAATTAATACGAAATCTTTAATTCTTACTGTTATTAGAGCATGGTCAAGAGGTAGTTAAGTCAGTCCATATGTTCGCCAGGATTAAAAAAAAATCCGCCAAACTTTTATTTAACATATTTTAAGCGTTAGTCAAGGACCTCTTCCGTTGTTCTTTAATCTTCCATAATAGAATCATTCGTCTCAATCTCTCGATGCAATTCGTGTTCTACTCATGTTAGTAACACTCGAAGTCTTTATACTTGTTTTGTGTATAGTTATTTTTATACCGTTTGGCATTTGTATGCCTAAGTCTCTATATTTAGAAAATATTTTTGCACCTTTGTGTGTATGCGTTTTTGTATATTATTTGTTTAGGGAAAAAATACTGAGAAATTTTTGTTACTACATCAAACACTCGCCTCTAGCGAGGCAAGATTAATCAGATCGCTTTATATTGAAGGCCGTTTTAAAAATGACATTTCAGTTGACCATATTCTATGGTACAATTTTAATATACGTTAGTCATGCGAAAAATTACGTATATAGGAAAACGAGTGAAATTTACAAAAATCTTCGCTATGGGATTTTACTACGAAAAGGCCAACACCGATGCGCAAGAAGTCTTGAATCCCATAATAGTTAGCACGTTGCCTCGTTATAAGTAAGTTAGTAAGTTAGTACTCGCAACCTATCCTTGTTGGCACAAAAATCGAGTTCGATTTTCTTCAACTCATTTGTCTATGAACTCCGGTTTCATTTTAAATCTTTGAACTTACGATCTACGAGGACTTTGCATCATGCTTGATTGCGAAGGATGACTCGATATGCAAGCAAGTGTTTATGGATCTCTTTATTAAAGAGAAGCGCTTATTGTAAACGGATAGGGAGAAAGTGTTTTGTATCTAAACCGATTGTTAACTACATGTTTTTACTACCTTTCAAATGAAATATGCGCTCGATTTGACTTTTTGAGACTATCCTTAAGGGGTCTTAAGGTTGTTAAGTCTCCTTATAAAACACAAGTAAGAAAGTTATATTCGGCGGGGGTCGAATCTTCCATACTCACCACACCAACATTTGGTCCAATTAAGACTTTAATATTCAAGAAATCGGATTTTTATAAACGCCCCAAGACTTTATTTATAAATTATAACTAACACACTTTATCGCATTTTAGTCTCCAACTCCTTTCATCCTACGTCGTTAGTAGTTTTAAGGCAACGTTTATCCACTAATTCATGGCGTCTACCACAATTAATTTAGAACTAACACGCTTAGCTTAGCCACTTCTACTAATATCATTGATATTGGATCGGAAAAAATTGTAACGAAAGAATTAGTTCACTACCTCGTGACGTCGGATATATTTAATTTGGACCTAACACACTTAGCTTTTAGGATTCTGCTCTCCAACTACTTTCATTTGACACACATAACGCTGGTATTATTAAAAAAAAACTAAACGGGGTGCATACCGCATTCATTTTAGAATTAACCCGTTTTTAGTCAGATAATATATCTTCATTTGAAGAGTGTACAAAATAGTTTTAAGTATTCTGTCCTGTTTGCCTTATGACAAATAAGCATAACATCTCAAGAAAGTGAAAAAACAGAATTTAATCACTTGTAACTTTGTGTGGACATGGAGGATGTTTTTGCATTTTTGCCCATGAAGAATAGAGTGTTTCCTAAAGTAAAAGTGGAAATTATCAGCCTTCTAACCTTTATAATATCTGAGTAACGAGCAAAAATGCACAAATTTTTGTTAAGAAAAGAAGTTTACGCGCCAGTGCGCGCTTCTGCTCTGGCTGGCCATGGCTGTGATTTGGCCCATTTTCAATACCAACCTGCGTGCAAAAGCTTCCAATGTTTCTCCCATATTTAAAATTGATACCTTCATTTTTGCGGCAAGCAGAGTGCCAACAACAAACACCACACAGACGGACGGACATGGCTAAATCAACCCAGAATTTCACGCTGATCAAAAGTATGCATAAGTTATAAGGTCCCTGAAACGTGCTTTTGGGTGTCACATACATTATGCAAAAAAAAAAACAAAATGGGTACACCCCCATTCTGCAGTGATGAGTATAAAGAAAGTCGAAACCCAAATAGTCAACGTAAAGGGCCAGATCACAGCAAAATCAAATTTTAAATTTTATTGTTTATTGAGATAAATGTAATTTCCCAAATAAACCCAGGCAGAAAGATCCGCGCACATGTCTTCTGTAGTACATTGTACCATAGTACGCATACTCTTTGCGCATGTGTGTTTCTCCTAGTGTTTCTTTATATTGTACAGATCCGGTGCTGTTTGTTATCTTCCTTCTAACAAAAAAAACTTATGTAACATATAAGAAAAATATTATGTATTAAAAATATATAAACTATACATTATAAATACACAATTTCGGTGAAAATAGTTTTCGATAAAATATGTTCGACTCAATGTAGAAAATTCTGCGTGAAAAGATCTTTTTGAGAGGTATATTTGTCAAAACGTTTGCAACCCTTAGAAGGAAGCTTTAGAGACCCCATTACACGTCAAGCTCATGAACAGTCTCAAATTCTAAATCCGTCTGTCCATCTCCCGTCGCCGTCTTTTCACCTGATCGCCAAACTGCCGCAATCGGTTCCACATTTAGGAGCGAGATTGGAAGTTCCAGTACTCAGATTAGTTTTGAAATTGAGCAAAGAAGATACATTATCTATCTAAAAATGTGCTAACTCGACCCCACAATGAAGAAGGATGAGGAGGATTCGTTTTTTCTAAGCATTATAATCAATTCGGTATCAAATAAAAGGACTTCAAGCGTAGACATAGATAGAAGGTGGTTCTTTGCTCATAACCTACAACGGACACACGATCCACATTTTCAGAAATAAGAAAAATCCGTCCGATATTATTCTTCGTTTTTTCTTTTTTTTAGCCTTCCCTAGGATAACGGTACAGAATATTTTGTCGTGGAAGAATATAATTTTCTGATTTGTTTAAAAAAAGAATTTTCGCTTAAAAGAAATTCAGAAACAAAAAATACATACTGTAGAATATAAGTTGAAATTTGTTATAGTTGTATTCGTTGTAGTCTATAACCAAAAATCACGATGTCTTTGCTTTGGAGAACAGACGTTACTTAGTTTAGATTTTCCGGTGGACGTGTTCAATGTGGAGTCAATATATTAATTTTTATGCTCACAGGAATTTACCACAGACATTGTACAGACGGACAGACAGGTATATACACAACCAGGATGAGAGATAGTAGGACGGAGGTATGTGCTTAAATTGATTTCGAATCTGATGTTGATCGAGACTATATATACTTTATAAAGTGTCTAAAGCTTTCTTCATTTTTACAAAGTAAATGTGCCTCTCATTAAGGGCACAGAACAAGATGACAAGCATAATAAATACGCCATTTACGATTCACGATAGCTATTCTATTAGATATCATAAAACCAGGAGAAGATAACTGAAACATCAATTTATTTGTATTTTTGCTTTCTTTACTTCTCAATGATGCTATTGACGCTTTTGCTTTATATAAGTTTGATAGAGTGGGCGTCATAACAAGAAACCATTAACAAAATTTTTTTGCCCTTACAAATAATGAGGATGAACGAGTAAGTAAGTTATGGACAAGAGAAACATCAAAAATCCCTGTGATTTCATTACCACTTGCTTTAGAAAGTATTACTTAATTACTCGTATTACAGTTAGCTCTCTCTAGTTCTACAAATGGAACTCGTAACAGTGAAACACATTTTGCATTTTAAAACGTTTAAATTTGCAATAACATCTATATATTTGTATTCGCAATAGAATTACAATTTTTACTTAACAATAATTGAAAAACAAAGAATGGAAAACACAATTAAATATTTTGGCTCTGCTAGGAACCGAAATTATTATTCTTAAAGGCATTATTGGTGGTACTGACAATTGATGACGACCTACTAGTGGGTGACGAAGACGTTGTTGACAGTGTTGCTGGCATTCGAGTGAAATGATATGGATACATAGGTGCATCAGTAATCGCCGATATTGTGGGTAAATATCGAGGTTCATTGGAGGTGGATGTTGACGATCCTAGAGAATTGATTATTGGTTTCGATGCTATATCATCTCGGTTAACATTGGTATTAGTTAAAATTTGATGCGCTGCTAAATTCATTTTTTCGGTTGTCATATCAAGAGCGTCACGAATTTCAAAGGTTGCGGCGCCCACGAAATCTGAATCACAATACATTCCCAGACCATCAGCTTTCAATACCTGAAAATGCATAATTTGCATATAGCTAAAGCAATCTCTTGCATGCGAGCAATCGCCTAAGTAAAGCACAAATATTGAGATAAGTAAGTCTTAATAGCTTTTATTACAAGTCTTAAGATTTACTCAGAAACTACTTAGGTAAGCGGTTATTTGCAATGACATGCTTAGGAGTAGGATTACAAGTTCTAAGCAAGTCCTTGTTTAGTAGTCCTAATTATTGCCACGACCTGCCTAGATTTACTTGCTTGATCTCTCAGCAAGCAAGTCCCTACTTAGGCAAATCCTTATTTAGGGTTTAACGTAAGAGCTTAGTCAGAAACGTTCTTAATTTGTTACTTAGTTCCTCATGTTGTACTTAGTTGAAGCGTTAGTTGGAATGTATAATAAATTTCTGTAAAAGTAACTCCTTATGATAAGAAATAATTAAGGGCTTACTTAGAACTCGCTAGTACTTACCAACTTTTAAGGATTACCAACTTTTTAAGGCCTACTTAAATGCTCATTTATGTTCTTAGAAAAGGCCTAACTTAGGATTTACTTAGCTATGATCATAAGAACGTACTTAGAACTCATAGATAAATTTTCATCTTATCTAGTGGTAGCGTTACTCACCTCCTCCACTAGACTCTCCGCTAAACCACTAACGTCATACAATGTAGGCTTATCTCGTTTCGTTGTCGTATGTAGGTTAGTGGAATTGAATTGGGTCATCCGAGTTTTCCCGGGTATTCTGCCGTTCGCTGAGAAATAGATGGAGAATTAATTAAAAATTCCTGCCACGTTAGAGAAGTCATGCTTTATAAACATTGTAAACGTAGAAATTTTTGTGAGCAATGAGAAGCGTATTAAACGGTAAAAACCTAATGCAACTAAATGAGTTCGACTCCTCCTCAGATTAATCGAATAACTTGACTGTATACGTATAAAGGACTAGTGCAAAGTAAAGACTAATACTAAGCCTTAAGCTATTTATTGTAAGGCTAAAGGAAATAAAAAAAATAATAAATTAAATAAAACAAGTAATGCGATATTTGAAACTACCATTAGTGAAAAGTACTTTGAAAAGTTTTCATTATTGAAAAATTTTTTAAAGACTAAACAAAGAGCTTTAAAGCCGTCAAAAACAATGAAAACATTCCTACATGTCTTCACATACAAGAGACAAAGCAATCTTTGACATCTTTTAAAAATCTTCATTTATTTCAAATGCCTTATTATCTCCCCAGCTATTCTAAGGCACAAATACATTCGGTTTCATGCTACGGCAATAATCTTACCATTGTTATAAGGATGCATAAGTGTACCAAGATTGCAATTTCTGAAATAAATTTCAATTAAATTAAATACTCGTAAGAATAGCATAAAATGCGTAATAGGACCAAAAACTATGAGTTTCATAAAAGCAATTTTACTAATTTTCGACTTTGATTTATTAACTGGATTTGATATGAATTTTATCCGAATTAAAATCTGCTTGTGTTAGATTTAGAAATGTAAACATTAGAAGACAACCGATAATTAATTACTCACTCATTTTCTTCTTTTGCTTTTCCCGTTGTTGGTGTTGTTGTCGTTGCTGTTGCCGCTATTGTTGTTGTATTGGTGGTGGATGTCGGTGGCACCGAAGTCTCTTCATCCTTAGAAGCGGTAGTGTCTGTCTCTTTGACGACTCCTAAATCAGCTAAAAACAAGGTATTACTAGTTGCAGTATGCATAAGATTTCTAGTAAGATGATCGATGCCTTCAGCTATACTGCAATGAATGTTGTCGTTTGTATAGTTGGACAATTCCGAATTGTTGCTATTGTTTCTATTTGATTTGAAGTTTTCGACAGCTGCCAACCCACCATGACGGCGTAAAGACGACCAAACACTGCCAAAGAGTGAATGCTGACGCTGAAAAGAAATTTTCCTTTAGCTTTTGTTTTTCTATTTGATCAGACTGCCCTATACCCTATGCATTGGTTCTGGTTCTTCGCTCAGTTCTTCCAAATTTCCCGATATAGCTCTTTTTAAGGCTGGTGACATCTCATGCAAAGTTCTCAGACCTGCCTGCAAGGCAGCAGAGTTGACATCCTGCAAATCCTCTTTGTTTTCTTGTTCTTTGCGTTTTTTAAATCGTCTAAAATAATCCTGTATCAAGTAAGTGGCATAAAATTTGCCGACAGTGACTTCGTCATCATCACCAGGCGGCGGCACTACTTGATCCAATAAACTCGGACTTGTTCTCTTCCATATTTGCTTTATTGTCGCTCGCAACTCAGCATTTGCGTCGTCAATATTGCCATCAGTTTTGATGCGCAAGGACGTACGAACAACCGCGAATAAAGTGGCATTGAAAAATACTGTGCCATCCGAATTTAACGGCATATTCATAGATACCAAACGCTTACAGGCCATGCGATGTGGGCACAATTTTCCAAATCCCAAAGGAGGAGAAATTTTCCTTAATAACGTCACAACATCTAAATGCTTAATACGACCTTTAGCATCCGGATCATACTCGGACCAAAGGCGTATGAATTCATCTAAATGATGAGGACCCAAAATCGACCAATCCCTTGTTAAATAATCAAAATTATCCATGATAACCGCAACAAATAAATTTATTATCTGGAAGGAAAGAAAAAAATTTTAAAATGATTTTTTGCTACGATATCATATCGGATATAGAGTCTTACCAGAAAACTGCACAATACATAGAATGAAATAAAATAGGGGAAGGCTATCGATGACCCGCATTCGCCAGTTGAGTCCGATTCGGGATCGCACCTAACCTCAGGTCGCGGCGAACAATCCATCATTATATCTTGCCAAGCTTCACCGGTAGCTGATCTAAATAATACTAAAACCGCTTGAGGGAATGTTTGGAAATTATTGTTACGATGTATTGAAGTCTCATCATCCAAGGCAATTTTTCCGAACACCTTAAACGGGTAAACAAATGCTATAACATCCTCACCAAAATTTTCCATATATTACCTGCATTCCAATCACGGCGTATATAAAAAAGAGCATGACAATAAGCAGTGCTACGTAAGGTAGACTTTGAAAGGATTTTATAAAGGTCCACAGCAGCGTTCTGATCCCTTCACCTTTAGACAGCAACTTTACTAATCTCATAACACGAAACAGGCGAAAGAAATTTATGGAAATCAGAGTCGAACTAACCTTTAAGGCAGAAAAATCCAAGTTAATTAAAACTTCTCTTTATAAAGTAGTGTAGCTTTTTACTGCGGAGTACAGGAAGTAAATGAGGTAAGAGGGTAAGCTGAATAGAAGACTATCGATATATACAAGTCCGTAAAAGTAGCCGAGTGGGAAAGAACCCCGAAGTCAGTATTCACGGGTTCAAATCTCAGTGCGGTAAAGTTCACTTTGGTTCTAGCTACAGTAAGTTGGTAAAGGCTTAGCACTTATGTATATGTTTAACTCCCTATATCTTTGTCTTTCTTCACTACTTTTTTCTGACCGTCACCGCGTTACACAAATAGGGGACATCCCCTGAGTGGTTGGTCAGTTGAAAAACAAAAATGGGTTTAGACTGTTGGAAGAGTCACGGTCCATGCCGGCAACAAATGACATTAACTTATTTTTTACATTAAAAACTTATTTTATTTCAATGTTTACACGCCTTCCCGAAAAAAAGAATATTCGGCGCATCTGTTTTTCGATTTGTTTAGAAAATCTAGTAATATTTAGATGAATACAACATTTTGATTACCTTTTTTTTACGGAGAATAAGACCTGTTTCTGATTTATTTCTTAGGGATGAATTGCTGGCGAAAAGATAATCTGAGCGAGGAATTCCAGCACCCATAGGACCTCGAGATCCTTAAACTTCACTTTAAATTTCATTAGTCTAATATTAACAAATATATTTATCGCCGCATAGCAAAGCGCGACTATCTGATGAGCGCAATTAGTGAATGTACCAGTTATAGTGATATGTAATATTAATATACTTGAACAATAAATAGGTCGTTTTTTAATCTCGGCAAGAAGTCGATCTCCACATAACAGTAATGATTAGTGAAATTACAACTAAGCGCAAAACTACGCTCTAACTATCTTCTTAACCTTCTTACACTTTCTTCTGGCCTAAAGTGCAATCGTGTATTCTCGGTTTACCAAAACGTTCCCTAACAAACAAAAAATCGATCTTATATCCACCAAATGGCGGTCATTAAATTAAAAGCAATTCTCCTTCAAAGTTATATTAAATAATTTTTCTAATGAAAACAAAATACAAAACAAATAAAAACTTTTTTTAGATTATGTTAATGCATTTTGGTGAGCGAATACCTTGATTTTGCTTTGGCAGCTTTCCGTTAGATCACAAGATGCCGACAGTAGCTCTTCTTTGCCCTGTAAAAGAAGACTATTTTCATTATGTTAAAAAAGAAGAAGCGAAAAATTTGCAAGACAAATTACGATAATCGCAATTAAATCGATACGCGTTTCAATAAACTTCTTACGGATTGCACGCCAATATAAGTGGACAACAAAGTAAATATCTTTCCACCCCGTCGCTGAAATGTCGTCACCATCACGGTGAGTAATTCTTTCCCCATAAGTTCTCCTTGGAATGGTCGTTTTCATTAGATCCTTCTAGTCGAGTCTACAATTAGGCAATCTATCCTATTGTACAGTATTGGGACAGTACAGGGACTCAACATTTATCCCCTCCTATCCATATTTTCCACATTCCGTTATAAATCCAAAATATTATTATTCGCCAGCCAAAGCCAAAAAACATTTTCTAAATCATTATCTGGTATACTGACGTGCTTTGACGCAAGGACGAATGCTATTGAAAATGGTTTCGATCAGTCCAATTTTTCGACCATTAAAACGAGCGAATAGCTGCATTAGGCGAAGTGGTATAGGATGGCCAATTTATAAGGTTAAAGTCATTAGGATTTTTATAATCTTATTTTTTAAAGGTTTCCTTATTATTTCGCGTTCCATCTGAAGTTGTAAGATTAAATAATTTAACAATAATTCTCGTTTTTGTGATCAATGAACAACAAAGAACAATTCTCAAAAAAGTGAAAGTTACAGAGAGGCTGCCAATGCTGTACTTGATTACACCCGTTGCCGCTAGATGGGTGTTTACTAGTTTTATTGCCTTTTGATACCATAAAATACATATTCTTCTAAGAAATGTGAGATTCAGAATCATTTTAGCCACGTTTAATAGTCTGTCTGTCATTCTCGTTTCGTTGAGATTCTTCTAAGATCAGTATAAAAAGGCCGTTAAAAACCGTACAGCACTCCACATGTATTCATGTAATGGCATTTTAAAACGACGCGTTGCAAGGGAAGTGGTCGAAAACTTGGTCCGATCCGAATCATTTTCAATAGCCTTCATCCTTGGGATAAAAAACATTAATGTTTAACACAAGAAACGTAGACTGACAGATGGACAGATAAGCTTACAACGATTAAGAGAGTGATTCTTGAATCGATCGATGGAATAAAAAGTGGATCAATCTCAACTTCTTCTGAGTATTACACATCTCCACACAAGCTTAATATACCTTTGTACCTCAACTGGTATAGGGTATGATACCAAACTGCTGACTGATTCCTTTGCAAGTGTTCTACATTTCGTGAAAGGCAAATTCAAATATTGAAATATTCAAGTTCATAATACATACTAGTCTGTGTGGATAGTACGTCTGAAATACTGAAATACTGTTTCGTTCTTTTTTGTTCGTCCCTTACCTTTATTTCGCTATAGACGATATCAATAAAACTTCCCAAGACGATTACAAAATCGAATGTATTCCAAGCATCGCCAAAATAATTCTGAAATTAAATAAAAGACACAAAAGCCCAATAAGCACAAAAATTGGCACAAAGACGTTAAATTTCAAAGTAGGTCGGACATCTTCAAAATTGCACATTCTAGTGGCGCCGTCCATTGATAGCTGACCATAATGAAAATGTCCATCTTCCCTCAGTATATCTTTATATATATATATACCTTTATACAAGTTTACACCTGTACATGTATATGTTTTATTTTGAAAAAATCTGTTTTGCCTGTTTTACCTCTACGTCTTTAAGTATGTTTGTTCACTCACCTTAAAACGAAACGCTGCCAATTTGAATACAAACTCTAAAGCAAAAACCGCTGTGAATAACATATTTAAAGCATCGAGTAATTCCGTATAAAACTTCGGTTGCTTATGGAATTTCATTGCCAATGTTACAGTGTTGATCATAATTAGCACAAATATTGAATATTCAAATGAGGACGAAGTCACAAACCACCATACTTTGTATTGAGTGCCATTTTTCGGTATATAACGACGTATGGGTTTCGCTTTTAAAGCAAACTCTATACAATTGCGTTGATTCTTATCCAGCTCGATGTCTTTATACTCTTGTTCACCTTCGTTTTGAAAGGTAACAATCACAAAACCAACAAATATATTGACCATGAAAAAGGCAATAATGATTATATAAACGATATAATAGGCGGCAACGATCGGTCGAAAATTATGTATAGGTCCACCGTTTTCTTTATTGGAATCAATTGAAACATATAGCAGGGCCGGCCAACCTTCAAAAGTGCTGACTGTAAAAAGACTTAACATAGCCTTCGCAACATCGTCGAAATGGAAACGATTGTTTTTCCATTCTCTTAACTTTAAACGCGGCTTGTTGACGTCACCATTCTCATAAATAAGATAAGTTCCACTTTATTTGAGTTTCAAAGCAGTGATTATATAAAAGAAATATTAAATGTTAATAAATTTTCATTTCAATATTTGTTTCGTTTTCCAAAGTTCATTTGAGATGCTATGCAAGAAGCCATGTAAAAAAAAACGATATGATACTCATCAACCTAAGCGTGCTTGAATGTGTTAAACATTTCAAAAAAATTTCTGAAACCTTATGCGTTGAACTGAAGTTAAAAACGGATGTGTAAGTGCAAGTGAGTCGCAATCAACAGCAAAAGACAAAAGGTGTGATGGCCTCAAATTGAAGAAGAAGAATATATAAGTTATTTGATCTTTAATTTCTAAGTCTAACGCTAGGTAAGAGAAAGCAGCAAACTTATATTGGATTGTGGCCGCATCTTCTATACCCACCGTTGTTATATTAACATACAAATTTTTTTTGTTGCAGCTTATGAGTGATGAACCTAAAGCGAATTTTTTCGCTGTTAAAAACAGAGTTGTTTTCAGTTTATATTGTGGGCAGCTCCTTCGACGAATTTCGTTCATTTTCAATCCTGCCTAACTTTCAATGTTTCGCTCCCGTTTAAATGAAACTGATATCTTAATTGCTGTGATTAGACGACTGTGTATCACAAAAATCCACAGAGACGGAGAGACAGAAGGAAATACATACCTAGATTGACTTATTATTCGATGCTGATCAAGAATATATACCCTTTATGGCGTCTATGAAGCTCCCCTACTGCACAATCACCCATACGTAGAAGATACGTAGAAATTTCTATGGTTTGATGTTTTGTAGTTTATAAGTAATGAGCAAAGCACATCAAGTCGGCAACTTCATTTTTGTCAGCAAGAGTTTGTCAACAACACATATTCACAGGAGCGCACAGATGGACAGACATGGCTAGATCGATTCCGAATTTAATATATATACTTTAAGCAATCTCTGAAGCTCCTTCCTGGGTATAACTTTCGGTGGTGGGTATAAAAATTACTTTACATAAACTTTTCCGATTAGTATAAAAATTGGCAAAGTATTTCTATTACTTGACCGTTAGAAATCATTTTTGCGCTTTTTAACTTTCAAAGGGTCCCGGTAAATACTTATGATATGTTTTTAATTAATATCTGATATGAATTATAAGCTAGAGTTAATAAGCATTGTGGACGTGCTTGTAAATAAATCGCTTTCAATCTCGCATCAAAATGTTAGATGATTCTGGTAAATATTTCATTTCAGTTTTAGAATGAATTGTAAATTCGATTTTTTTGCCATGGTAAGGCTAATTGTGTGTGAATATTCAATAATTGAAATTATGTACAGGCGTCCCTCCTATAACACGACTAACTCGTACCGTGTTTTCACTTATTTTAAACCGGGTTATAATGCGGAATAATATAATTTAAACTTAGATATAAGGCAATGCGTATCGTGTTATACCGTGTTGTGCTTGTGTTAATATCGAAACTTCGCTTGTGTATTGCTGCAAAAAAGTTAACAAAAAAATTTATGGAAAATATTAAAAGGAGAATTGAAGGGTTGTAACAACAGTCTATCAACTAATGTCAACAAGTTTACAATCGTGTGCATTTCAATTGTTGAACGAAATGTTGAATGAAACCAAACAAATCAACGCTAAAATAAAAACAAGTAAGAAAGTTATATTCGTCGGGGACCGAATTTCACATATCCACCACTATGTTTTTCGCATTCTATTCTCCAAGTTCTTTTATTTGATACCCATATCGCTGGTATTATTAAGAAAAAATTAATCGCGGCATCTGCCATATTCACTTTAAAATTAACCCATTTTTTGGCAGATAATATATCTTCATTTAAGGAGTGTACAAAATATTGTTAAACATTCGGTCTTGTTTGACTTATGATAAATAATCGTAACACCTCAAAAAAGTGAAAAAAACTAAAATTGAATCACTTGTAACTTTGTGTGGGCGTGGCGTATGTTTTCCATTTTTGCCCGTAAAGAGTAGAGTGTTTCCTAAAGTAAATTATCAGTCTTCTAACCTTTATAAATTCCGAGTAACGAGCAAAAATCCAAAAATTTTTGTTAAAAAAAACGGAATTAGGTTCAGTTTATGCTCTGCAACGCGCTTCTGCTCCGACCGATTTAACCCATTTTCGATACCAATCTGCGTGCAGAAACTTTCAATGTTTCTATCAAATTTGAAGTCGATATGTTCGTTTTTGCGACCAGGAGAGCACCAAGAACACATACCACACAGACGGACAGACATGGAGAAATCAAGTCAGAGTTTCACGCTGCCCAAGAATATATATACTTTATAGGATCTCTGAAGGTTCCTTTTGGATGTTATGGAAAGTAACAAAAAGGTTATACCCCCATCTTACAGTAGTGGGTATAATAAAAGCGAAAAGCAATTGAAAAAAAAAATCCAGCGCTATATATAATCGACTTGTTGTTTTATCAAGACCGTGCGATCGCAAATTTTGCACCGTGTTGCATCGAAATCGTGTCTTATAAGTACCGTGTTATACGAAGGACGGCTGTATGCCGAGTTTCAATTGTCGAACTCAGGTTTACATAAGCACTCATAAGGCGCACCGAGTCTCCCATAAACCCAGAATCTTACGCTTATGCATAGGTTTTATGTGTACTCTTGATTCTTATTTGTAAATGTTACAAACGAAAGCACAAATCTAGTTTACACCTCTCGTTCGCTGGTGGATATAAAAAAGTCATTCTATATACAAATTACAAGTTTGTAAAAAAGTACCCATAAGATTGCAGGCACTTTAGTAGCGAAAACTATATAAAATTAATTCACATAATTTATTCATCTATCAATTATGCATTGGTTTTAAAATACTTACTGACAATCTCGTTCATACATTTTGGATCCATCCGTGCATTGAAAAAATTTACCCTTGTTTTTTGCCGAAGAATTAATTGTAAGAGAAGGCAAGTGTAATGGAGTCAAAATAAAAAAATAAAAAAATACGATAATTGAAATTAATCATACAACTTTTAATCTAACAGATAATATTATTGCGAATACACAATTACAATGATAAGAATTCTTTTTAAGCACATTCAGCAAGCAAAAGAGTCTTTTTTCAATAATTAAATCATTATGCTAAGGAAGATATTAAAGTAAACAAATTGAATTATAATGAAAAGTACGTAGTGTGTCTTCTGAGTTTTCTTCACCCAACACCCGAAATGAATGCATTGATTTGAGCAAAAGCCCTTGTAAATATATCATCATATGTACACACATGTATCCATGCACGTTCGTTCTATGTATACATATCGTTGGCTACGATTGTATAGTATTGTATAGACAAAACCAGGGACACATCAGCACAGCACGCACTCCATCAAGGTAAGTTACGCCTATACATGCATGTGTGTATACATATATATATATATATATATATATATACCTTGTGTAAGTTTTATATATATAAGATAGAAAATGCGACGTTTTAGTATGTCCGTCCGTCCATTTAATGTTTAATGGAAGTCTAAAAGTTGAAAATGCAAAAGGAGGAACATTTTTGCAAATTAAGTTGCGACCAACAATCAAGAGCTAAGAACCCATAGGTAAGTAACTGTAACTATAACAGACAATAATCCTAAGTTTTAGCATAATTATCTATGAAGTTTTATTAAAATTTTTTTGACGAGAACGTTTATGAACAGTCGACCAAAGCATTTTCGTATAAGTGTTGATATGAGGTGATTAAGTGTTTAACATTCGTCCTAAGGCGAACATAAGTTTCGAATGAGCAGGTGCAACAAAACGACAGAAAAAGCTATGTGCAGTTAGTTATAGGAAAATACTAAAAAACAAAAAAAGAAGAAGAGAGAAAAATTCAAATGAACTAGAACTTTATTTAATAAAATAAAATAATTACTAGTCAATATTTGGTCAAATGCATCGCCAGCTAGCTAAGCGTCTGGTTATCAGTCATTGTT